>DF836326.1:150581-167481 GCA_000950595.1 Mucor ambiguus | reverse complement strand
GAGATTTGAACCTGTGCCGTTTATACGGACTAATCAAAAAGAGACATGCTTTAACCGACTAGGTATGGGGTGCCGCCCCTATAGTAAATCAAATTATTTCTCTTGATCCAAAGCAGCCCCTGAAACTTTGTTTGTGAGACCTTTATATGTAATTTTTTGGTATTTTGGCGAAAATCCGCATTTAGTATTTTTCAGAATTTCCCAATAAGCTTATTCAAACCACTTGCTCTTCTTTGCACCATTGGATGCGCCTTGGAAAGTACTCCAAGGAAGCTTAAGAGGGCATTGAATTGTCATCACAGTTTATATAGTTAAATCGTTCAAAATGAAACAAATAGGTCGCTTTGTATACAAGATTAACGAATCGAAACAGAAAATGGGCATTGGATTTTAAAAAAAAAAAGGCTGCAAATATGACTTCATGAAGACAATTGTTGATGCTTCTAAAAGCTATTGAACAGCTATTTAGAAACAACAAGGTGCTGGCGTTCGTTGAACAGCCATTTTATTGGGTGAAAACACTGAAACAGAAGTGGAAGCCAAACAAGCACTCTTCAAATACTTCCGTTTGTACTACAAATTAGTTCTTTTCATCCCAGGCATGTGCTTTTTACTTTGAAAAGATTACTCTCCCTGTCAAGATGGTAGATGGAGGGCTGAAAACAATCAATGGTACTTCTGTATGCAGCAACAGCAAATGTTTATTGGTCATCAACAGATCCCATCAGCCGAAAGACTCTCAACCTGCTCTTCTCGTTGGTCTGTCTGGCCTGTGTACTATAAAGTACTTTCAACAGCATTTATAGCTTCATACGAGTTGTATGTATTCAGACTAAAGAAAAAACTGCAGTTACGGTGAGCAAGCCACTATTCAATAAGATAATTACATTTAAATAATGGATAATAAACAACCATATATTCATTAAAGAGCCATGTCGGATCAGAATAAAGGCGAACGAATCCACATTGACCCCATCTAGATCACTTTGCGGTAGCAGCAACATTGACTACACCTAAATATAGCGTGAACAACGAGTTTAATATAGAAAATCATGGTGATAACAATAATCAAAGCACAACTATCTTTACTAATGATACGAATCTAGATTTTAGTCAAGCCACAACAAACCAGTTTTATGAGTTGATGATGGCGCTGGAGCAAAGAAGCCCGCCACACGACTGCCAAATGCATGAGGTCTATTCAGCGGATCCAAGAAGCATAGTATCTTGCCGTAGTTGTGTTAGAACAAGTAGCCAAAACCAACATAATAAGGCACACGAGATAAGAGAGCATAAACATGAAACGTTTAGCGTGTATTTAGATCATAATTGCCCATTGCAGTCATCCCCACGAACCAAAAGCCAGCATACCAATCCTAATAGGGTTGTCACTAAAAGAGTTATAGGACAAGACACAGAAATCAGACTCAAATTGCTAGCAGTAGTAGTAGCGGATCTACTAGACTTGATCAATAATGTCAAATGATTACTATAGACTTGGTATAAATCATTCAATCCAAAGTGCACAAGAAGCAGATTGCATATCAACGCTGTATCATCAATACGGATCGTCCAGACAAAGAATTAAAAGCATGGTTACTATGCTATTCGCAGACATGCATGCGGCATACCTTCAAAAAGTGGCTGAGAAGCGAGAAAGAACAATGTTGCATGAGTAGTGCTAGTTTTCTGTTTCGAACAAACTACTAAACGATACACTGGCTTATGCCACTAAAAAAGGCAGTATTGAACGATTCATTAACCATCATTGCTGCACGGTAATCATTTGTTTGTTGTCACTACGAGTGCGTGGGTGGTTTATTCATTCTCTTCGTACTAGTCCAATGGCACAGTGAAATTTGTCATTTATGCTATTTGGGATGGTGTGCCAAATGTAGAAATCACAAATGATTCTATGTTTTTCTCTTGCGCTGAATGAGGCATTCGCGGTTCATTGTCTTTGTTTTAGTAATAGATAAACCTCATGCTCATTCAGTTTTATTGATGTCATTATCATGAGCAGAGTGTGTTGGGCACAGCAAAACCTTGAAACGTTCATGACATTTGATACTTGTAAGAGCGTACAATTTTGGAGATTTGCTTTTCTTTCTGTTTTGGCGCCAAAACAGATACTATACTTGCAGAGTGAATCGAAAAAGAGCGTTCATACATGATGTTTGTGTGGTGCATTGTTCTGGATTTCATCACATGATCTTAATCATAGTGAGTTGAGTAAGATTAGAAATGCGTGTAAATAAACTTGATTTATTGATTTCATCCAAACAATTCGTCAAGTATGCTCACCTTTTGTTTTTCAAACGATAGTATCAAAGTACCCCCCTCCACTTGACATACGGTATTCGACATGGGATATAATTTTGAAGATGTTTGCGCCGAGACTTTTTGCCCTGCAATGTACAAAAACAAAATCTTACATGCGCATGTATATTTTGATGATCTATGTCTATTGTTCTTTAGAGAACCTATTATTTGTACTAGTACATGTAATTTTGGTTCAAAACAACAAAAATGCACTGACCATAATATTTCAGTATTTACAAGAAAAAGGTTCTCTTCTTTTTTTTTTTATTCCGGTGGGATACATGTATGTAAAAGCAACAATAAGAAAACAGGGATAGGAAGGGAGAGTGTATTTACAGGAGTATAGCAAACAGGGTTAATCACTATAAGGTGGAGTTACAGGTAAATCCTGGTAACTACACTGTGATCTACGCTTGAATCGATCATATTGTCTTCTCAACGAATTTCGTCTTTGCTCAAAGAACTGGCTGAAAGGATCTTGTCCTCCTTCCACCATTTGATGTTGCGTGAAATCGAATTCAGCAAACTGGTCTTCCAACTGCATTCGGAACCTCGCTTCTTCAGTGACAGGACTAAATGTGTCGAGTGTTGATGTTTTGACAGGTGAAATTCGTTTATGTGATTTCAGACCATCATCTTGATATCGTTGTTGGTCTTTGATCAGGTTGCGCAGCTTGTTGTTTTTCTAGTTTTTTAAAAAAAAAAGTCATGTTAAGTTTCTCTTGATTGTGTACATGAAGATTGCTATACGTACGTCAGGTCGAATAGGTGGGGTCAGCTGTTTATGTTCAAGTAAATCCCAATCTAAACCACGGAACCAAGGATGTGCCTTGAATTCTTGGAACCCATCTGTATTGCAGCCGCCGTATCTTTGAAATGGTGATTTGTCCAGCAGCTGTGTAGGTAACAAGAGTTGGGTTTAGTTTACTGCGCGCTTACGTTGATGTTCCATCTCCCACTTACACCACTGATTACATCGATACATTCTTTGGATACACTATCATAGACATGATTGGGAAACACAAGCGGCTCATGTATGATGGCATGAGCCAACGCTTCTTTTGAAGGAGCTAGATAGGGACGCTGTTATGATGGCATTAAGGCAAGGTTAATAACTTGTGTGAGCTTGTTTCATGTTTGTTGTTATTCTTACCATGCCAAATAAGAGCTCATAGGTAACAATACCTAGACTCCACCAATCTACGGCTGTGGAATAGCCTTTACGGGCCAGCATTTCAGGAGCCATGTAGGCCATGGTGCCAGCCATGGACCAACTCAAAGGCTGGCTTGCTGTAAACTGTATCGCAATGTTGAAATCACTGAGATGCGCATATCCCTTTTTGTCAATCAGTATGTTCTCTGGCTTGATGTCTCGATGGGCGATGCGTTTTTTGTGCAAATAGTCTAAAGATAAAGCAATAGAGGCAACATGATGTCTCACTTGGAGTTCGTGAAATGTAACTTGCTGGTCTAGTTGAAATCGTAAATCACCACCCAGCATGAGATCAAGTGCCATAAAGATGGTTTCATCATCTTGGAAAGCGTATCTGAGGTTGGCTATCAGTGGATAGTCGATGCGTTCTAGTATGTTGCGTTCGAGTATGATGTTTCCAATCGCTTTTTGCTTTATACAAATGGATTTATTGATGTATTTAAGAGCGTATTTCTTCTTTGTACGCTTGTGTTGAACGATGCGGACTTTGCCAAATACACCTTTACCAATGATCTTCTGTAGATGAAAATGACCCAGTTCAGGTCCTACGAAATGTTGGCTTGTTTTAGCTGCCCTGTTTGTTCGAGATGCGTGTGTGATGTCTGGCTGATGTTTACCTTGTGAGTAGTCTATCTCATCTTGCTTACAACACAGTGCTCCCATAATATAGATATATATATATAATACAAGAAAGAAAGAAAGTAAAGTGAGAAAAAAGTAACGGAAGCAAGAGAAAGAGAGAGAGAGGGAAAAAATCAGTGAGAATGTAGCCACTTTTTATATTTTGCAAACAGTTTGTGCTAATAGTTTTAAATACAAGTGTAACGCACTGATACAAATTTCTTGAAATTACATGTAAATGTTGGTATTCATTGTTTGGAATTGTTTGTTTCAAGATTCTGCCACTTTTATGTTTAGGCGAGATGGATTTTGGGTAACATTGGTGATCATCACATGCAACTGGCAAAACATGCTTTCAATTTACATGTTTGCTCTGTCTCTATCAAAAAAGTTGTTGAGCTGGTGTTTCCTAGTTGGCTGTGACGAACCGGGCTTTGTACTGCTTCCTTCATTCATTATTAAATGTAGTGTGATTTTGGGGCATTTTTTTTTCTTTCTTTCCATTCATATAAACATTTACCTTCATTTTTTTTTTCAAAACAAAGCATAGCACTAATAACATGAAGGAAGGAGAAGGTAAACGAACGAGTGATTTGTTGGGGGAGGGATAAAGCTGAATGGCTCGAAAAAGCAAATTAAAATTTCATTTGGAACCATATGGCGACTAAATTTTCTCTCTTTTTTCTTTCCTTCTTCCCTTTACAGCAGCAGCAACTACATCGCTCCATTTGAGCTGGTCAGTCATCATCATGTCAGTACTTTCGTTTTTGGTAGTGTATCGCAAATACGGTGGTTTTTACTACCGTTCCATCATGTCTACCCTGTGTCTTTTGGTCATGGCTATTTATGGCATGTGTGTCTCCATTGTGCTTCCCATGTTTGGTAAAACACATCTTATCAATTACTCGGTCGCTCGAGGCTACTATATGCTCGGTGGTTTCTTTTGTGGTCTCAAGGTCGAGTCTGAAGGAGAGGAAAACTTGCACAAAGTCAAAGGTCCCGTCATCTACGTTTGTAATCATCAATCCAGCCTCGATGTCATGTTGATGGGTAAAGTGTATCCCAAAAACACTGCCATTGTCGCAAAGAAGCAGCTCAAATACTATCCTTTCTTGGGTTGGTTTAGTAAGTATCGTGAGCAGGAATTCATCTTGTTGGATTATGATCCCATTTACTGACTGACTGATTGCTTGTTGTACTCACAAATAGTGACTTTGAGTAATGCCATTTTCTTGGATCGTAAAAACAGAGATAATGCTGTCAAGGAAGCTCGCAATGCTGCTTTGGATATCCATAGAAAGAATGTAAGGATGTATTATGGGAGTAGGGATAAGAAGCAGTATTGACAATCAAATGTGCATGCAGACCAATGTCTGGATTTTCCCTGAAGGTACTCGTGGTCATGAAGCAGAGATCAACCTCTTACCCTTCAAGAAGGGTGCATTCTACATGGCCGTTCAAGCAGGTGTCCCCATTGTGCCTGTTGTCATTTCCAATTACTATGATCTCTACAGTGCCAAAGAGAAGCGATTCGATGCTGGTACTCTTCGTTGCAGAGGTAGTATATACATAAACATGACCTGATACTGGATCATCCCACTTATTCACCTGATATTTTCCCCTGTAGTTCTGCCTCCCATTTCTACTGAAGGTGTTGCTGAAGATTCCGCTGACATCGAAAAGCTCGCCAACAAGTGTCGTGATCAAATGCTTGTTGCACTCAAGGAAATCACTCCTGCTCGTCAAATCAAGAACAAGTCTCAATAACTACAATAGATATATACATTTCCATCGTTTTGCCCTGTAACATTATAAACAATAAAGAAATATAGAAACGAACATTATTGAAATGTTTATTATTCGCTACAAAAAAAAACATGAAACACGGATATCAAAAAGGGGTTGAAGAGAGAGAGAGAGAGAGAGAGAGAGAAGTCGAGGAATTTGGAATACATTCTATGATGAGCAGATGTACTGTGGCGGTGGAATACTGTAGCTTAGAGTTGAATTTGGTTACGAGAGTTGAATTTATGTACCAACATCTAGTACAATAAGCGTGAGTTGAGACTGCAATACGAGATGACTTTCCAACATGTTTACCTGACAACCACAGAAACCAAGGAAACAAGCATAGACGATGGCAGCAGAGAAACATGCCTTTGCAGTCAACTTTGGATCATCAGGATCACTGGTGAATTCTGTTAAAATCTCAACCTTGGCATCAAATGCCATGCCGAGAACAACCTAGAACGTGTTTTTTGTTAAATGTGCATCCACACGCTATCAACCACCTCACTTACAAGAAAGATGATACCACAAAAGGACAGCATACTGCAACATGTAGCATTTCCGGGGCTTACAAATGTCTTCATTTTATAAATGTGGTGTGGAAATGTGAAAAAGAAGTGTGTTTTTTTTTGCAGCAAGAAACACTTTCAAAGGAAACCAGTTGCAGATGAATTGAAACAAGATACAACCACTGTAGCTCTCTGCTCACGACGTCACATCGATTCCATGACGTTTCAGCCAGCATCTTTTCCTTGATAGGATGGAAACCTCCATAGTAAGCACCAATTCCTTCTCCCTTTCTCCCTTTTTTAATTTTTCTTTTTTGAATATTTTCATTTTAGTTCTTTAGTTTAAAGAATTTTTGCAGAGAAAAATCACTATAAACACTCTATCTTTATAGTCGCTTCTCAACAGAACAAGGCTTCCTCTAATAGATCCAATTTTTGTTAGTGAGCATCATAAACGTTTATTGCAGAGAAGAGTACAGCAAGAGAAAAAAATTTTAAAAAGATTTTATTTTTTTTCTGCCAACGCTACAGCTCTGTAACCTTTCTTTTTACATCTTCTCAAAAAGAAAACCCATAATTATTCAAGTGCAAGTTACTTTGATTGCAGGAAGATATTCTTCACGTTTGCAACAAACAAGAAATTTTAATCAACACATACGCCAATGGGCACGACTAAAAGTCGTAAATCTAGGCGGAATAACTCAAGACCAACTGCCTTTACCTTTCTATCCAACATTGCACTCGGTAGCGAAAACGAAAAACCACCGGATGACTCTATACGAATCAACAATGCTTACTTGTCCTCCACTGACCCAAATGTATTGCACTATGTCGAAGAAACTACTGCGAACGAGCAGGTCGGAGGTATAGCGTCCCCCCCCCCCTCGAATAGAAACAAACAAAAAAACCTTCCATCGAGATGCTAAAATGTAAAAATATATAGCTTCTTCCTTACACTCGTCCGACAGCAGCTTTTCCGCGGACGACGACAATGCACAAACCACCATACCTTCTGATTCCCATGGTCGATTTAATTCAACAGCCACTGCACCCGTTATAACAACCAATGTGTTGCACAACGAATCAAATCCACCAAAACGAGGAAAATATCTCTCTCAAAAGCGCCATCCTTCTTCTGAAAGCAGCAATGACGATGTGCAGCATCATAAATTGACCAGAGAAGACAGCGAGAGACCCATTGCTTCTGAAAAAATCAAGAAAAAGTCAAATCACAACGACAAGGATGTAAAGTGACATTGATAGTGTGCAGTTGTGAATGTTATATACTGACTCCAATTGTGTATATATAGCATGGACATGGTGGCCTGTCAATCTTGTCTGTCTTCCGCTACTACACTGACAAAATTCGTCATTCAACAAGCAAGAAAAAATCAGATTCATCCAATGCAACCAGCCGTGGCTATGTGTAAGTTGATTTTAAGTGGGTTCGTTTACGAATGTTGCACTGAAATGCTATTTTGACAGGCAACAACAATTAGAATGCCAGGATGGCCACAGGCACCGCAAGGCTCAATCGTATGCTCACTTTTTGAATACGACAGGGTCGTTACTGTAAGTGCAGGATAAAGTGTTTTTTTTTTAGCCTGAACTCCTTGTTAAACAAGAGCCCCCTTTACTTTTATATAGTGATGATGAAACTGTGCAAGAACATGTCGATGCCAATTCATATGATCCCTTTTTCCTTGATGATGATTCCTATGGTAAATACGGACTCGATCCAGGCTCTTTGGGCACACTGGCCAACAACAACAGCAGCAGCAACAACGTCAACAGCAACAACAACATCATTATGGCCAATACCATGAAGCCATCTGAATTGAAGCGAGAAATGAACGAGCAGTTCCGTTTGAATCATCCAGAGATTCCAGCTGAAATTACGCTTAGTAAAATCAGAGCCATCAAGCTCCATTTATTGGAGATTGGTAGACAAGTGGACCTGGAAGTATCCAGTGTGGCACATGCCTATGTCTTTTTTGAAAAGCTGGTGATCAAAGTAAAGCGCATTTCATCATGACATGGTATAGGACATTAGACTCATGCAATTTCTTTCTGTAGCATGTGGTGACTAAAAAAAATCGCAAACTCATTGCAGCCTGCTGCTTGTTTTTAGCTACCAAAGCAAATGAAGCTAAAGGAACTTGGTTTAGACCTCTTTTGGAAGCCATGGATGACGAATTAGACGTGGATGCCGAAGAAATCCACGAGCATGAATTTGCAGTGTTTGCAGATCTCGAATTCAATCTTTATGTACCTCGAAGAGAATTCATGCCTCATTTTGAACGCATTTTCAATCATTTAGAGTACAAGAGTATTCAAGAGTACCTTGGCAATACTGCCTTTTATGAAGTCAATCAACGCATGTAGTCGTGTATAAAGATATTTACAAGATAAAAATCGTATTTTATTAGTTCGTTATTTTGATGATGGTTCAGTGTGATTAGCGTGCGTGGATGGAGGAGATTCAATGGTTGTAGTAATGGCAAGAGGAATGATGTGATGGCTTGTAGAAGAAGAAGGAGCTGCAGCAGCAGTGGTAGCTGCACTTGTGGAACTGTTCAAGCTGATGAATGTATCCATCTCTCTTCTAGGTGGTAGATACATGCTGTTTGAGTGTGTGTTGTGTGTGAAATAGCGAAGGCGTCTAAAGAACTGTGTAATGCGTCCACTGGAGCTGTACATCATGGCACCTGTAGCCTCTTGTTTTTGTGTTGGAGTGGTCGAGGCGAGTGCGTCTGCTGCAGGATCATGGTTGTAGACAGAAGACGAGGAAGCAGATTCTCCTGGGATTGATGATTTAGCTGCAGTAGTTTTATTAGTATCGACAATTCCCTTTTCTTCTTTCGCAGACAACCAGTTGCTCGTGTGCTCTAGTTCTTGCTGTCGATGATCGTTGTCTAGATGGCCAGCTTCTTCATCCTCCTCCTCGTTCAAGTGAGCTGCTGGATCAGGCTTTGAACTGAGCAAGTAGACACCATAAATGAGTACACCGATACCCACAAACACCAGTATAATGGCCCAGGGAGGATAGTTGCCAATCTCATCGAGATAGATGATGGTATTGACAAGACCCAAAGCAGTGTACGTGCCATAAAAGACAGGCACTACGACAACGGACGAGTACAGTTTAAGGGCAGTGTTCAAGCAGTACACCTAGAACGCTATTTTAGTAATCCACATATTGTATGTAAAACAAGGATATAAACAAACAACAAACCTGTAATATCGCTGTAACTAGTAATGCTAACAAAATAAATCGGCTTGCATTATCGTTGAACTGATTTACTTGAGATTTGATGGACAGGGTGAAGAGTTTGACTCTGTATATGAAATGTTGTCAGTACACATAGAGTCATGGCTAAGAGATGGCATTTACCCGCTTTTGGCCAACAACAGAGTTTCGCTGGCCAATAAACCGCCTTCTATACTAAACATCAGGCCGACAATATGCTTCATTTTTTTCTGATTCATGGTAGCGAATATCTGACTCTTTCTTTTTCGAGTTTCATCTGAGATTGCCCAATTTGACCAAATTGAAATGATGAGACCACCGAATGCAGCGATGTTAAGGACACTAAAGTAAATGATAAAGATGGGACGAACAAAGAGGACCTTGAGGCTTTCCAGCGAGATCAGTTCTTCCGCTGAGAGTATGGTGAGTATCGTTTCGGTACACACAACACATATTTGCCAACTTACGATCGTCGCCGTTGTACATGCCACCAAACACAACAATCCAAATTACAGATGCAACTACCACACATGTGCCCAGGACATCTTTTCGAGTAATTTTTGTGTTTACAAGCAGTTTTGCAAATACAAAATTAAATATTAATGCTACACTTCCTAATGGTGCGACCCACTATACATAGGAGGGTGATTGAATAGAATGATTAATTAAGGGGATGAAAAGACTTATATATAGACACACACACAAGGGGCAAAATACCTGAGTTTTTAGATAGTCTATACATGAGGTGAAAAGAAAGAGATGTGAGATCCATGGCACATTATTAGCATGTCTATCACTGCTACTTACTCAGTGCAATTGTGCTACCAATCAGTTGACTAGCAATGTAAGTGTAGAGGCCCATGTGCCACAAAGGTCTTCCACAATCGCCACGTTGATGCTCTTTATCTCGCTTTGCTTCTTTAACATGATCCAATTTCAATATATTCAATCCTAAGGCATCCATAAAAGAAGCACCCAGAGACACAAACACACCAATCACAAATCGAACGACATTATCTTCTGATCCCATGTGTATCAATATGTGCGTCGTTTTCTATGGTGAAAAAAAAAAAGTATATGTACAGTAAGGGTAGACAAGAAAGAGAGAGAGAGAGAAAGAAGGGAGAGAGAAAGAGAGAATGTGTGGTCATTTATTATATACACAAAATATATAAAAGCTACTGCATGATCGCCACCCTCTCTGTACATACTATATTTAGCCTGGATGTAAAGAGAAAGATTTCATTAAAGACCATATCACAATGTACTCATTTTGTTGTCATTCATTTCTCGTATAAAAATGCGAGTGCTACATACAAAGAGAACTATTAATTTTGTTTATTTAGATATATATCCATGACGGAAAGAATTCATATTAAATTTTAAGCGAGTATGAGAAGGGATATGATGGATGGATTGCGTGTGAGTGCGTCTGTTTAGGGGATAAAAAGGAGCTATAGAGACATGTCTAATTAGAATGAACAGAGTAATTAGATTCATTTGATAGGGTGAGGTCATCCACATCTTCATCTTCATCTTCATCCAACACAGGAGGTCCTAATCACATTCATCGAGTTAGTATATGGTGCAAGTATAGACTACAGTGAAATAAGCTTACCATCCATGTGTTTCTCTAAATCTACAATAGCATTAGGCGCACCGTCCATGTAATTTACACTGTTGCGGTTACTGCGGCCATGCTCTTCTCTTAGGCGAAGTGTAGTTTTGCGACTGAGACCTTCGAATTGATGATGGTCGACAATGACGTCTTCCACTTGCTCTACTGATTCTCTAGGTGCGTCAATTTGAATCTTGGTTTGTGGCTCTGGCGCTGGTGCTGCCGCCGCAACAGGTTCTTCAATGACTTCATCTTCAATTCTACGTGGTGCTGCGTCGCCGTCTTTTGTGGTCCAAAAAATGTATTCAAATTCGCTCATAAACAGGTTAAAAATGGTGGCAGGAATGCCCAGTGTAGGCGAGAAGACGATGCTCACATTGCGCATGGTCATTTTGTTGATATCTGAATGCTGAACCACGCGAATCAAGTGTGCTGTCAATGCTCGCAGCAAGGTGTAATTTGACAGCGGAAGCACAGACACCAGTCGACCCAGCTCATTGACGCGATCTTTGCGATCCAGCAAATCAATGACATGCAAAAAGTCCATACGGTGTTCTCGTGTCAACACGCTGGTAGGCAATTCGCGCAGCCACATCTTGAGCAGACCAGCCACCACATGAATATCGTATTCTTCTTTGGCGGCCAGTAGATTGACATCACCTTCTTGGTTGAAGCGTTCACGAAGCGCCTTCATGGTAGCATTGCTGCCACTCAAACGATACAGACCTTCTTCAAGCACAGCGTCCATGGCATCCAAGTATTCAATGCAACGATACACCACAGCAGGTAGTTCATAGCCCTCAGCGACACGAGAGATACGCACCGCTTCTTCCAAGGAGACACCAAATACCTGCTTGGCTGCTTGTTTGGGAACCGGAATGTCATCGTACTTGCTTCTTTGGCGGTCATTTTGTTCGTGTGAGGATCTGGACAAGAAGCCGCGAAGACCAGCAGAATTGGAGCTGCTTGTCGTAGCAGAGGAAGACTGAGAAGGTCTGGGCTGTCCCTCTCTTTGCTGCTGCTGCTGCTGTTGTTGTTGTTGTTGACCTGCCTGGTCTTGATCTTCACTGCTGTTGAACAGCATTTTCTTGCCCCAAAACGTCATACGATGTGCTTTGTTTCGAGCCTTCTTTTCAGACTCTGCTACAGGTGGTGCTTCATCAGGCACCCGAGAGATGATAGTAGGTGATACAGCACGGCGGTAGTTGTGAAAGTTCAATTGATCTTCGTTTTGTTGCTGTTGCTCGTTGTTGCTGATCAAGTTACCCATGGAACTGCGACGCATGATAGGAGGGCGGGGTGCATGTAGTGTGCTGTTGCTGTTGTTGTTTCTCTGATCCAAACTAGTACGACCTGCTTCATAAGAAGACCATGTTGAGGTGGCATTGGGATTGCTGTTGTTGTTGTTGTTGGAAGGCAGTGAAGAGGAGATCATGGTATTCGAGTCTGTGGTGCTTTCGCTTGAAATAGAAGGTGTAGGTCTACTGTAGCCATTGCTGATGGCCATACCAATACTAGCATCGTCATGATGGGAGGGCACAGAGGTCAATTTCTCCATGTCTGCGTTTCCCACATGATCCATCTTCAAATGACTGATGGGCGTGGCTGAGATGGCTCTGATTTCACCCTTGGAGAGTTTTCTGGGCTTGTCATTCCTTCGCTTCTTTTGCAAAGCGTCATCTTCTACAATACTAATGTTCTGCAACAGTGCATGCACCCAGGTATCGCGATCATCGTCTGAATTGGCACACAGAATATGACGCACACTGTGAGTTGAATTCACTCGTTTTTGCTCGACAATCAAAAAGGCATGGCGATAGACGCTGTTGGATTCTTCTTGAGCAGAGGAGGATGCAGATGAACCGTTCATTTGAGTGCCAATTTGTGCGTTGGTCAATCGAATAGAGCCAAGTTGGGTACCTTCTTTCTACAGTGAACAAGTCAGTATACACACAAGTCCTCTCGTAGACATGAAAGCATCACTTACGGATTCATAGTATTCCAGCACAGACTCATTCAGCACAAAATAACGAGTCTTCCAGCCGCCAAAGTTTTTGCCTCGTTTTGTCAAATACCCTTCCTTTTGGCCCGACAGTTGATATACTTTGGTGTCCATGACATTGGTGCTGAGAAATTCGCAGAGATCAGAAGCGTCTTCCAAGGGCAATGAGACAATGTGCTGCAAGTATTGCTCCAGGGCCACCTTTCGTTGGTCCACTTTGGTCGGTGCATTGTTGGAGAATAAAGCCTTGTCTGGCAATTTACCAATGCGACCGGAAATGGCTCTGTTGCGTTGTGCTTTAAGCTAGAGAGCACTTTGTTAATAACCTCATTTCCATACATATATATATAGAAACCATACCTTGGAGTCCAATGTTAAAAAGTCAGAATACAGCTTTTCAACTCTCCATTTCTCCTCAAACTCATTGCTGACATCGTCCCTGTAAGACCCCACAGATAGGATAAATGACACGACCTCCTTGCCCTTGTCATTTGGCTTGATGTTGGATCCTACTACCTTGATACAGACATTGGCCATGTTGCCCATGAATGCATTCTGTTGTTTGGTCGAAGTGGAAGTGACAGATGGAGATACTGCAGCAGTCGAGGATTGATCGTCATCGTCACCACAGCTGGCGAGGTCAGTGCGGGATGAAGAGTACATGGATTGTTGCCCATCCTGCTTACTACGACCGCCGTAAATGGGGCTGTTACTATTAGGTGGAATGTAGTTACTGTTGATGACTGGATTAGTGGAGATGGCATTAGTAGTGGCGGTGGCGGTAGTTGTAGTATTATTAGTAGTATTAGTAGGTGGTGTATTATTGGTATTGATATTAGCGTTAATATTAGTATTAGTTGTAGTAAAGTTGGTATTGGTGGATTTGAAGGACGAAGAAGATGGAACTAAAGGAGGCGAAGCAGCACGCATGGTGGGATCGTGTTCCAGAGCAGCCCTTGGTGGTGGCATCATGGAATCTCTTTGACGTGCGTTTTTGCGTACCTCGAGTGAGGAGGACGATTTGCTGGGAGAAGGCACAATAAAAGGCGAGTGATTTCTGGTGGTTGTGTTGGGTAATGGAGCACTGTCTTTGCGCTGCTTTTGCTGTTGGTATTTGGGTAGCGTAGGTGAATGAGGGCCAGGAGCAGGAGAACCAGGAGAGGATCTTCCATTCAGACTAGTATAGTCCTCCATAGTGTTACGACTGGTAGCAGCGGCAATGTACGATTCAGGTTCCTGATCCATCAATCTTTTGGGAGACTCCATCAAACCACCAAAATCATCTGGCTTTTCTTTCAATGGACGGTAAGGTGAACGAGGAGGCGGCATTGGACTGACAGCAGCAGTAGCAGCAGCCAAGGGAGCAGCATTCGTATGAGCAGCCGTGGCATTGGCATAGACTTCAATAGGTGATGGCGTCGTTTCACTGCTGGGCGTAGAAACAGCATCTTCCTGTTCCGCTATTTCACGAAGTGCCTGAGGTGAAATGAGCAGAGAAGTAACTCGCTGCTTTCTAGTGATCTCCTTCTCCAAAAAGTTGACTTGATCCTGAAGACCATCTCTTTCTGCTGAAAGACGTACATTGTCTTTTTGAAGGTTTTGGATCATGACTCGCTGCTTTTCTATAATTTTCCAGAGCTGATCGTTTTGAGAGCGTAAGTGAGGTATTTCATCTTGACCGTAACTAATGTTGGATTGCTGTGGTGGTTGCTGTTGTTGAGACATTTTCTTGTAAAAAAGAGTGGAAGGGGATGTTTGATTAGGATGTGTGCCTTATTAAAGATGAAAAGAGAGGGAGAGGAAAGAGAGAGAGAGAGAGAGAGAGAGAAATTTGTATGAATATATAATTTAATATTTTGACAAAAAAAGGGAGGATAATAATAGCAAGTTGGCAAAAGCAGTGTGGAATAAAGAAACAGGGAGCTTTTCCGCTCTATTTTTACAGTAATAAAAAAGAATTAGATAGAGAGAGAGAGAGAGGGAGATGGTGTTCAAGTGGGTGTTATTTATAAAGGGGAGGGGTAAAGTTGTAATTAGCTGTAACACAAAACACAAAGATCAATGTAGTGCAAGAAAGAGATTTTGTGTGTGTGTGCCAGGTATCACACAACTTTGGTAAATGGCCACTTTATGTTCGGAAGTTTGCTTATCGAAGCTGTATATCAAGCGCTGTCATGCCTGCAAACTATATATGTACGAAGAGCATTCCGATCTCTTTTATTTCTCTCTTCTTTCTTAGTTTGCTACATGATGAATGACAGCGAGCAACAGGACTGGACATGTCCTTTCAAGCAAACCACCTTGGCTGCTGTGCCAGTCGATGGTAGTGCATTGTTGGATATCCCTAATGTCTCGAGGTCTATCCAGCGCAATCTACCCAGATCGAATTCATTAGACAAGCTATACTATCACAGCAGTAAAAAAAACGATACATTGAAAAGCCTGTTTCCGCCTTCTGGCTACGACGACACCGATTCAGACGAGGACGACAATGACAACGACCAGCAAGTGCAGCTGCTACGGTTCTTTACTGTGGGGTCAAAGCATATTACACATCACCGAGAGATATGGAAATGTTCAATGTCTACAACAACCCCCAATGGCACCCATCCCGACACCACGCATGCCAGCAAGAAACCGCCTGTGTTTGATCACGATATTCGTATCTCAAACGACCATGGTACAATTCATGCCGTCGCCACCAAAGGCTCTCTCATCGTAGTGGGTACTAGCCATTACACCATTCAGTCCTACACTATTGAGCAGGCAGCAGAGACACTGTTCAACACAACAGAAGCCGTGCCTGGTCAACCACAAGAGTCGATTACAGATGCCATTCGATGCATCAGCTTCTCTGCGCATGCCAATGATGTGATTTGGGCCGGTACAGACCATGGCTCCCTCTTGGCCATCGAAACACAGTCAAACAAAGTCATCAGTAAACGAGCAGATATGCACGCATCAGCCATCACACATATACTACAACACCGCAACAGAGAATTGTGGACCCTGGACGACAGTGGGTGTCTCACCATCTGGCCTACATCACCACCACACGGCATCAATCTAGCAGAAGCAGTGCCTCAGCAATTCGAAGTGACAAAAAACCCAAAGACTGCAGTTTTGAGTGCAACCAGATCAAATACCCTATGGCTCTCATCGGGCACATCCATAGACAAGTTCGATAGATCTACGCTGGTACCTGTCATCTCTCTACCAACTGAGCTCGGAGAATTGACTCGACTATTTACGCTTCCGTTTCATCATCGCCTGCTGTTTGCAGCGCATGTGGATGGCCTAATCACAGCCTGGGATGAAGCCACTTTGGAACAAACGCAGTGCATCTCTGTGGCAGCCTGCATGGATAAACTGACAGCTGTCGAGCCGGTGGGTGATTTCTATGTGTGGGCTGGTTTTCGTAATGGCATAATGGCTGTGTACGATACGCGAAGTGAGCCCTGGGTGGCCGTCAAGGTCTGGAAGGCGCACAAAAATGCCATTGTCAAGTTGACCGTGGACGCATGCTCGATCTCTGCTTCCATGCCTGTCGTTTCTGTAGACGCGTTGGGCCATATTG
>DF836327.1:112113-123633 GCA_000950595.1 Mucor ambiguus | reverse complement strand
TTGACACTTGTGTTAGGTTAAATAGGTCTAAAAAAAAAACAGGCCAAGCAGTTTAGATGTTTGAACCAACTTGCTCTGACTTATCGCTTTATTCTTGTCTCCAACCTGGAAATCAAATAAATGGCAGATGATAGTCTTGCTTTGTATCTTTTATTTACACAAGATAAAATGCAATTAGTAAAATGCTTCCCGCTTGAAATTGGCATCCCCAATGTCGAATATCACACAAAGTGAATATTTGCAATACCAATATAGGGCGATCATCAACAGTGGTTACTGTCACCGCATGTGTGTCCATGCATGGAATCAATGACTCGTTGAATGTTTAATGTTGTAATGAAATGAGTAGTATATTTCAATCTTACCCGTAATCTGGATGACGATTATCTTGAGCAAATCTTTATTTCCATCACCAATGTTTAGATCCATTATTTTGTTGTAGAATGTCTAGGCCGCTCACTAACAACTTGCTACGGTTCATTTTGATTTTCTCTGGCCTTGCAAAAGGTGTGAATTCAACACGAGCAACAACGTATTCAACATCCTCATCGCACAAGGACTAGTTTGGTATCCAATTTGAGCAATTTGCGATTAGCATCATTGTTCGTTAATCCCTTTTCACCCCCATTCCTCAAGATATAAGTTATTATTCATAAGCACCTATTTTACATAACCTGCCAGAGGATGTCTACGTTGCTTTGATAAAAGGGTCCTTCAGACAAATTAGTCCAAACGTTGATCATTACATCTGCCTCTAGTGATATAGGTTTTGACAGCGCAAATAGGGTGGTTGCAATCAAATATCTAGACTTGCTCTACGAATGCTACCTTTGAAGGCTTTAATAAGTCCTTGCAATCGACAGTTTTTTTGATAGATTCTAGAGTGGGAACACAATTAGTTGATTCGCTTTCTCTTTTTTTTTTTAAAGTTTGTACTGCTTCCAGTTGTACAAACTCGACTGTAACCAGAATGAATGCTTTTGCTCCTATATTTGTACATGTCTTTTACTAATCATGTCGAATGGTTTTCATGTTAGTTTTTCGTACTGATAAGCATAAGCACGCTCAATTTTGCCCTTGGACACTATTCACTTGACTAAAGAGGCTACCTAGAATATGACACGTGGAACATTACATATTTTCTGTATAGAAGAATCTAAGTATATTCATGGTAGAATCTAAACGCTGTCATCCTCTGAAGTTTAGTCAATGGGATGGTCGAACAAATGTCTAGCAGAAGCGCGATTTGGTGTTACACTGTAGAGTGAACAACAAATATGCTTAAACCCATATAACCGAACTGCGTTCATCGTAGCAGTGATATACTAGCATTTTTGAAAGAAGATGGAGACAATAACATTTGTGGGTAACCTGTCATGAAACGACTGTCAAAGGGTACGCCATACAAATAGCAATTAACGACAATGATATAAGGATCACCCTCTTGAATCAGGAATCCATGGGTAACCTATGGTATATATTGAAAGTGATGCCTCAAGCGGCTTGTTGTCAGCCGTGTAAGGAGACTCAAGCGCATGATAACCAACAAACATGCAATATGTAGCGCTCTTGTACTCGTTGTAGGTAACAACTTGTACATTAATTTTATGCATACAGGCTTTGCTTCTACTATCTATGGACATACTTTGTGAGAGAGTAATAGTACATGCAACATGCTTGCAACCGTGCTTTATTCTTCTATGGTACATACAAATGATAGGGAGTCTTCAAAACTCCCACCACTTTTTACGCGCTTGACGTTCATTGTATTCTTTGACAGCTTTCAAGAAATCACCTGAAGCAGCATTCATGTCTTGAAACTTTTGATCCAATTGATTCAATTTCTCGCCACGCTCATTCATCTTGTCTCCCAGCTGAGAAAATACACCACCAGGACCTTTACTACTGTTGCTGCCACTTGCTTCTTTCTCCATCTTTGCTTTATAAGCATCGATTTTTTGGCGTCTGAGTTCATTGGGATCTTCCATTGGCACTCGTCCCACTAGCATTGAAGGATTGAGTAAACGCATAAATACATGATGGAATGTGTCCAAAATGACAACTTACTTAGTAAATCCAGGTCTTGTAAAGTCAATGGCTCCTTTTGAAATGCGCCAGCTACTGTATCCAGCCATGTCTTTTTCGTCTTTTGTTGCTGTTGTTGGGTTATTAATGAAGGATGCGAGGGCATTGCTCTTGACGAATCAAACAGAATGACGGACTCTCCAAAATGCCTTTATACATGCTTGTCAGCTAAAGCTTATCATTTGGTTGCTATATTACTTACATGTCAGGTTTAGGGATGAACGAGAATTGCTCCATTTCATACTTTCCAGACCAAAATACAACACGGCCATCTTCACTCAGCGATGCTTCCTGTAATCTATCCAGCAGACAATGATTTGGCAAGCCCATCTCCAGCATCAATTCCAGGGCTGGCAAGGAATAAAAGGCCAATTTGCCATTGTCCATCAACAAGACGAGACACACGCCTTGATGCGAATGTACCACTTGACTTCGAATGATCTTTGCAGCATTGACATTGAATTCACGAGCAAACAGCTTGACATTGAATCCAGATAAGAAAATATGGACACTGTGGGTGGAAATGCACAGGTGGAGATGAGGGTACTCTTGTTGGCGGTATTCGCCCTTTCCAATAGCAGCCATACGTTTTGAAGGCACATCCTTATTGTTGTTAGAGGAAGTAGTGGTGCTATTAGCAACGCTGCTGCTGTTGCTGATGATGCTGGATGGTTTAGGTGATGTTTCCTCGTCCGAGGTGCTGGAAGAGTGATGACTGGGTTGGTTGGAAAGCTTATGCTGTTCTTCCTCGACATGCAGAGATAGGGCAGACTGAGAAACACCCTTTAAATCAATCATGTGCATGTCCAACACTGGGCCTGATGGAATCACACGCATTGAGAGATGTTCGTTAAGGGTCTCTGGTGTCACTTTATCAAGCGTGACCAGGTTGAATTGGTATATGTGGCCATTACTGAGACCCACATAGAGCTGGGTTGAGATGACCATCACTACCAATGCACGTCAATACACTGTGGCTCTATCACAGCACTGAAACTTTACCTTTGGTAGGTGAATAGGTATTGAAAAAGTGAATTGATGTAATGGATGCTGGTTTCTTTTGCTCAGTTTTGGAAGGATCGGCTTCTTCTAGTTCAGCTGCAATATCAGACTTCGGTTGAACTGCAGGAACGACCACTGTATTCTGGAAATCGATTTCTATCATATACGCGTTAGTGAATACCCATGACACTGGTAAGATGAGATACTACTTACGAGCAATATTGCACGAGAATAGAACCAGCTGTCGGTAGATATCCAATACATGCACTGTGCCATCTTCTGAAGCAACAGCAATACTATACACAGACTTGATTAGTTGACATCTTGTTAAAAAAATGGTTGTCCTACTCACATGGCATCTCCCACACTGACCACACTCTTGACAGGCAATTTACCAACCGAGATTCGAACAAGAGGGTAAAATCCAGCCTTGTCGCCGTGCTTATTGATGGAATGAAAGATGAAAGGGGGCTTTGAGGCATTGCGAGGAGGAAGCTGGGGAGTGGATGCCTCTGAGGGTATGTCTGGCTGTTGAGGCTGAGGCTGATACTGGTGTGTGGGCGAAGGACTGAGGAAAGGATTTGTTGCAGTCTCGGCAGTAGGAGGTTGAAAAGGAGCTGCTTGCTCGGATAAAAATGGGTTGGTATTTGCTGCTGTATGTTCTGCTTCTTCTTGTGTGTCAGAAACACTGCCCATATCTTCCAAAAGATCAGAAATCTCCTTGAGCGTATCATCGCAGCTGTTGATGAACTCTTGGTTTCTTTTTTTTAATCTGGGATCAACGTCAGTGGGTATCTGTGCGTCAGGTTGGTACTCGTAGATCAAAATGGATCCATCGCTGAAGCCAACTGTCAATGTGCTATTAGTTTTGTTGACATCGAGACAACACAGGAAGGCTTCCTGATCCACTAGGTCATCCAAGCAATGAATAGTCAAATGAGACAGAGGTCGAAGAGCAGTATACGAGGCATCCCAAAACTTGATTACTTCGCCCTGATGAATGGTAACAAGCAAGTCGTTGGTATCGATATGGTAAGCGTGTTCAGGGCCTGCCACACCGCCTGAAATGGGTAAATAGCGAGTCTGCCTGTCACTGACTGTCATGCCAGCCAGCTTTCTGAAGGCTACTGAAGGCAGTTGAGGGATATGGCAGGCATTGAGGATATTTGGACTGAGAAATTCAAGGGCAGGAGGCAGTTTGAACAGAGGGAAACCATGTTCCAAACTGAGAACTCGCAAGCAGTGATCAGCGCCTATGACGGCAATACCTAGTGGATTGTGCATGCCCAAATAGTAGGGGTCCGTGCTCAGGACCAGGAAATGAGATAGATCAGTGGGTAATGGCATGATGGATTGCTTCTTGGCTTCTCTCGAGTCGCTGTCCAAATCAAACTCCAGCACATTGAGGCCCTGAATATCCAGTGCATTGGAGCCACCCGCAACCACGACGTAGGACTTGTGGGCTGATGTATTGGCATACCATGCCATTTGATAAATCGGTTCAGGCACAGCAGCGCCTTCTTCACCTGCCACAGCTGAAAATGCCTCTGATATTCTTCGAGACGTAATGGGCTTTTGCTCGTTCTTGACATCCCATAAATGAGTGCATCCATCATCATAACCAGCAATGAAGCGACTGCCATTGGGACTCCAAGCAAAGCAAGTCAAATTAGCGTTTCTGTAAATACTGGATTTCTCCAGTTTACGCAAACTGTAAGAGCGTCGAACGGTGCTCTCTCTGATATTCCAAACAAACACAATAGTTTCGTATCCAATCAAGAGCGTGTTGAGTTCTGTTGGATGCATTTGCAGATCAACGACAATGTGTTGATGAGTAATTTCTGTGGGATCAATGACTTCCTGGTTCTCCAAAAGATCAGGGATTTGATAGGGCGTCATGGTACCTTGCATGATATCATATACATCGACAAAACCGTTGGCGTATCCAATAAACAGCCAATCTGTGCCTGTGCAATAAGCTTGGCTGGTGATGATCTCGGGTGCTGGAAGGACATGGCGGATGGATTTGGTGCGCAGATCAATGGTGATGATGGTATTGGCTTTATCAATGACGATCAAAATGGGAAAGCCTGTTTTGAATTGCAAGTGTTTGATGCCAGTGGATTTGGGAAGGTTGATGGTAGTCGAGATGCCTTTGCCAAATACTTTGATATAAGCATGTGCTGAATCGCCAGCTGATAGGAGAAGAGTATTAGCATGCAACCCGCTACGATAAACGAAGGATGCCTTACCAACAGCTAACAAACCAGCAACACAATCATACGCAATGACATTGATGGTGGAAGGTAGACCATAGGTAGATACCTAAACAATAAGTTTAAAGTTAGGGACATGATGACACTAAAACCTTATTCCACACCCCCCCCCCCTTTTTTACCTTTTCAAAGTAGATGTCGTTGACTTTGATGTGCTCAGAGAGCGAGAGTTCCAGCCGTTTATCCTTTGATATAAACGTCTTGGATACGACGTTTTCTTTGGCTTTTTGAGCCAGACCTGATATCTTGTCCAACAGAGACATGACAAAATAAAAAAAGGGTATACAAGTGCAGAGAGCGAGAGAGAAGAGAAAGAAGAAAAAGAAACACTAACCTCATTTTGTCCTGCCATTTTGGCTGCTTATTTTTGGACTGTGGAAATAGTCAAAGCCCAGTGGATCTCAAACAAATTCGATTTCATGTTACACGTTTTTTTTTTTAACCATCTGTTCTCTCAACACAAACATGGTAAAACAGAGCAAACCCCAAATTGACTCGATAGGGTTGACTCACAAACAGATCACATAGGCCAACGCTTCCAGTAAAAAGATTGCTGCTACCAACAAGCAAACACTCAAAAATCTCACCAACGGATTTCTCATTGTCAATGCCGTCTACTTTTTATGGCGCGTTGTCTATCATTGGCAATCATTCACTTTCTCTCAGTTCTTCTTGTACTTGACAACAGGCGGTCTGACCTTTATGTTTTATCGTATTCTAGTGTCCTCGGGAACGCCATCTTACGCAGCAGATGGTAACTTGATTAACAGTGGCGACGATCTCAATGCAGAGGGGTTGACAGCGTAAGTTGTGTGTGTGTGTTTTATAGCATCGATGTATATTTCTCACAGCTTTTGAATAGGTACATGTTTGATATCATCTATGTCACTTGGTTTGTGCATATCACCACTGCTTTTATTTCCAACAAATTCTGGATGGTTTATTTGGTGGTAGGATGTGGATTCAAATGTGGATTATCGAGTGATTTTCTAATGGGGTTTTTATTGTTATTTACTGCTTTAGATTCCTGGATATGCTGCTTATAAATTAGTGCCCATGGCAATGTCCTATTTTGGTAAAGGAAAGGGTCCATCAAGCGAACAACCAGGCGAAGTCAAGTCAAAGAGACAAGCCAAATTGGAAAAAAGAGCAAACAAAGGTGGACAGCAAGTCAAATATTCACGATAAATCGATTTTTACTGTTGCATTGTCAATTGATTTTTCTGTACACACAAAACACACGTCAGTCAACCATAATCTATCATCAAATAAACACACACACACACACACACACACACACGCGACACTTACTAATGTTCTGATTTGATCTCTTGTCTGAGGAGGAAGTGCATTGATCTGTTCGTCTGTGAGTTGCAATACCTTCATCAGCAGTGCCTTTTGCTGCTCAGTTTCATCTTCCATGGGTTGTTGCATCCCAGGCACGACACCGCCGCCCATCATGGGTGGAGCTTGCTGTAATACAGGTGGAGGAGGTGCTACTGCAATAGGTGCAACAATTGGCTGTGGTTGAGGAGGGGTAGCAGCAACAGGAGGCACAATGGCAGCTGTCATCATGCGGGTGATTATATTGGGATCCACAATGTTCATCATCACCATGGCTTGAAATAGTGCATAAGCAACTTGAGGATTCGATGTAAGAAACTCTCTTGTAAAGTCTGCTCTCTCAAACGACATTTGCTTCATCTGGCTCATGAGTGTGAATAAATCTTGAGAGTTCATCGAGGCAAGCACTTTGGAAATCTCGTCAACGGATGACATGTTGACAGGAGGTGCTTGCTGCTGAGGTGGTAATTGAGGTGGTGGTGCTTGTTGTTGTGGTGGTGGTGGCATGTGTTGTTGTTGT
Organism: Mucor ambiguus; assembly: GCA_000950595.1. Classification (NCBI taxonomy): domain Eukaryota; kingdom Fungi; phylum Mucoromycota; class Mucoromycetes; order Mucorales; family Mucoraceae; genus Mucor; species Mucor ambiguus. Next base: position 116,406 of record DF836327.1, on the reverse strand, counting down.
GGCATGGGTGGAGGAGGTGCGTTATGATGTCTATTCTGATTCTGGTTACCTCCTCCTCCTCCTCCTTGATGACCTGGTCTACCTTGGTTGTCATCCATGGCAGCATAATCAACTCGCAATTGACGTCCTCCAATTTCATAATCGTTCAAGTTTCTCACTGCGCTGGCTGCTGTCTCGGCGTCTATGCAAATGGATAAGCGCCCTGTCCAGCTCACGGTCATCTCTCTTTCTTACCAAGGAATTCACAAAATCCATACCCTTTGGGTCTACCAGTTTCACGATCAAATAAAAGACTGTACATATACGTTAAACCTCCAGTTGCATTATTGTATTTTTACATTGTGAGCATACCGGAATGATGCAACAGGTCCAACTTCTTTAAACACTTCGATCAGTTGTTCTTCCGAGAGTTCGAATGGGATGTTGCCAACTAAGCGACCGTGCGTTAGTCAGTCTGTCTCATGCTCCTCAGTTTCAATAGTTTACCGAATACAACGCGTGAGCCTCTTGAAGCTTGATTCATAATGTGTGATGATATCTATGAAAAGATAAAAAGAAGAGAAAAAAAGAAAAGGGTAGCAGAAAAATTTTAAATTCAATCTTTTGGTGCACACACTGCCCATTTGGTAACAGGTGTGTCAAGGACTGCTGGAAAGTGCATCCAGCGTTCATGCTGCAAGTCATCTCTCTCTACATGAATGCTAGTGTTGTGAATCTCGACGTGGCTCTATTATATCACTAGATGTGCATTACAGAAAGCTTGGTTTGAGCTAATCTCATTGCAATTGCAGCATTAAATCCAATTGTAGGTTTAGACAGCTAAAGTATCATGGTTAAATGGTTAAATGCGTCGCAACCCACAAAAACACTGGTTGCTAAGCAACCAAATTCACACCGAACAGTCATCATTGGATTTGCTTATTCTTTCATACATCAGCTCCACAGATTCACACTGAACAGATTCACACTGAACAGATCAATGATCTGATGCACTTGAGAGCAACACCGCTACCAATCCACACTTGAAGGATAGAAGGTCCCTATTCAAGGAGCATTAACTCGCTCTATGTTTGTGCCATTCAACTTGATTAGCAATTTATTAATTGAGATTAGCATGGCTACGAGATTGTTGTGTACTGCACAACATACATTTACCCAACATGGGTGGCTTATGGAAAAATGAATTAAAAAATGGTTTCGTTAAATCAGATTGCCACATCTCTTTCCCACTTTTGACAAAGATGAAAGCACGCTTTAAAGTAGAAAAGGAGGATCCAGCTATGGATGCTCCCTTATTAAAGTTAGAGATGGATACACCAGACACTACAACTCATCTCAAACAAGAGCCACATTTCAGAAATCATGCAATCGCTATTGACGCTCCAAAACAAGAATTAAAGCCAGACATTATCCAGGTAAAGATTGAAGCAAGCTACCAAGATGTCAAGATGGCAGATGATTCCGACAGTGACATGAGTGAATCGACTATACCTGACGCTGTAAAGCAAGAAGTCATGGAAATGAGTCCATCCCTAGAACTAGACATAAAATCACACCAGACTGGAATTGGAGACGCGTCCCTCCTCCACAATGTGGCGAAACAACCAACTATCTCACCAAAGCCTATAGCAAAATCCACAAACGCATTAGGTATGTTCATCCAGAATCACGCAAAAAAAAAAAAAAATGACAAAGTAAAACTGAAGCTTGTCCTGGTACATCCAAAGCATTTGAAAAAAGTGGCCGTGATTACTTTTACCAGTGCCATCTTTGCTCAGCGTTGAAGACAACGTTGCTGGATCTGCTAAACCACCTGAAGCGAGCACACAGATTCACCTACCGTAGCAGGACCTACAAGCATCTTAAACTGGAGCCAGATCTACAGGACCCAAATTTCTATTGCAGAGTCTGCGAAACGACTTATCCCTCCTACTATTTGTTTAATAAGCATCTCCGGATAGTTCATTACATAATCACCAAGACAACGCGATCACCTCCCACAATTACATCCCTGCAAGCTATCAAGAAAGAGAAAGAGCACCCTGAGCCTGAATACAACGACCCCAACAACTACTGCCGGACGTGCAAGAGATCATACGGAAACAAGCATCGATACCACGCACATCTAGTCAATTTTCATGGTTTGCCAAGGTTCGGTCGAAAGAAAGATGTGCTGCCAGACATCTTTGACCCCAACTATTACTGCAGATCATGCGAACGCAGCCTCAGCACCAGAGCTATATTCCAACAACACTGCTTACGATGGCACAATATAACTGTACCTAATAAAAAGGACTTGCCAAATATTCATGATCCTACATTCCGCTGCAAGCCATGTGACAATACATTTGAAAACAAAGACACGTTTTGGCAGCATTGCCGTGAAGTGCATCTCATCACGGATTTCAAAGAAGAAGGGCCCAAGCCAGTCTGCGACAGCTGCAACAGATCGTATGCCAATGAATCTCGATACAAGCGACACAGACGACTGGTTCATGGAGAGACCTTTTCCTTCACAATAACTCGCAAACCTAAACTGGTGAACGACCTACCGCCCGACATGAATGATCCCAATTTTTACTGTCGTGCGTGCGACAAGAAACTATCTTGCAAGGCTGGCTTCCGCACACATTTAGCCGTGTATCATAACATGTTTTTGCCTGTCAAAAAACTCAAATCCCCATCAGAAGCAACGACGCAGCCTGATCAAACAAACTACAAGTATTATTGCCTCAGCTGCGACAACAGATACCCCACCACAACCAAGTACCGTGAGCATTTGGAGCTCATACATCATGTCCAAGGCGCAGCGTCCGAAACCAAAGCGCATATCCCTTTGTACCTTCCTGATCCTGATGACCCCAATTTTTACTGTCGAACATGTGGTAAAACAAAGCCAACTCTGCTAATCTACCGTACACATTTGAGGAACATCCACCACATGAGGTTGCCGAAACTCAAGCGAACGAAAAAACAGCACTCTTCTGATGGCGAGAATTCTGCGGCTGCTATCCCACCACCGCCGAAAAGAACATTTTTTGTGTGTCCAGTATGTGGTAAAAGGATGAAGTCTGAGCGAAAATTTGCGTACCATTCAAAAACGCACGAGCGATTGACGAAGCGTCAAGATGTAGGCAATCCGGATGTACCACAGGTTGATACTGGAAGCTCTGGTGTTGAAAATTCGACTCATACCCCAGAGGCAACAGCAGTAAATGACACGGATGATCAACCAGACGCAGTGGATGATGATTTATCTAAAACGCTGGACGATATAGACCAAGCAATGGGGGCTCTTGGAGAGCTTTGAATCATTTTAATCGTTGAGTATATTCATATATCCGCCTAGTATGGTGATCTACATAGACTTGTAACGCCACCCATTTATCTCGCGAGACAAGTTTTTCACGTAATACTATCAGTTTATTTTAGATTCGTTATATGAGTTGAATAAATTTTAATCTTACTATTCATATTATGCTTTTGATATACTCTTTTTTAAATTGCCCATGTGCTTAACAAGCTTTTAAGTGAGTCTGGATAACACCATTATCATTATCATCTATTGTATAATCGATGATGCAGATCAGTAGCCTGAAAAAAAAAACGGAGTTAAACACTTTTTTCCTTTTGCTGAAAAATTTGAGCTAAAAATCGACTCGAGTGCAATCCTTTGAACGTTTTTCCTAAATTCGACTATATCCGTTGTAGTTCAAACCACACTTTCTAATACACTTAAGATGAGCTAATTGAGGCGCATCTGACCATGTTAATTTAACTAAATGTTTGCTATGAAAACAACGAGCCATATACAAAAATATCCAAAGCGATTTTCTGTGAAAATGTCAAGATTTTGAATACAAAAGTTTCACAGAAACATTTTAAGGCGTAGCACACAGCCTCTAGGATTATTTTGAATTAATATATACCTAGTAGAAAATGCCGTTTTGAGGGTCGAAATTGCGATCGTTTGTTTTTTGAAGATTTTTCCTTGCTACTACTCATCAAAAAATGAAGATTTTCATCAATCTGTCATGTCCCAAAAAAAAATTGAGATAAAGCATCAGAAAGTAACTGCTATTCAGACGCAATTGTTTGGCATTGTTCTGGTGGCCTAGAACGACCTACAAGTTGAGATATCAGTATTTGAAAGCTATCAGTCTTGGCTGTGTTTTACATGTTTGCGCGTTGAAAAGTGCTCTTAGGATATAGTGTGAGGTTACAAATGCATTCGAGTCAATCCTACAAATGTAGAACATCCTCTGGTAGCAAGGTATTTGGGTGGCAACCAAG
>DF836328.1:167411-189150 GCA_000950595.1 Mucor ambiguus | reverse complement strand
CCCCCATGATATTTCAAAAAAAAAAAAAAACCTAAACTTACCAGAATCAGTGGAGGCACCGATGACAGCAGTGTCCAAAGCTTCGAATTCCTTGATACGCTCAGAGAAAGCAAGAATTTCAGTGGGGCAGACAAAAGTGAAATCCATAGGGTACCAGAACAAGACAACGTACTTGCCCTTGTAGTCAGAGAGGGAGATATCCTTGAATTCACCGTTAACGACAGCGGGAGCAGTGAAAGCGGGAGCTTGCTTTTGAACTTGAGCGACTATAGTGCAATGTTAGTATGCCTCCAATCAGGCATTGATAATGTACGTACCCATTTTAGATAAGAGTTATTTCTTTAAAGAAGATAATGTAAAGTAAAAAAAGAAAACTTGTTAAAGAGTCTGATGGGGTACCCTATTTATAAGAAAAGTAAAGTGCGCATTTGAAACTCTAGAACTAAAAGATGATTTGCTCGATGAATCCTTACTAAAAGTAGGCCCTTGAAAGTTGAGAAATCAGGCTTACTAAAACTCAAGTCTGCCAATCGTAATGGATTTGTTACAAATCTTCGAGAAATTTCATTGTCGCTTTACCCCGCTGTGGAAGTTGCATTTTCTGTCAAATCATAACGCGCTTACTAAGGTGTGTATCTGGATCATAAAGAAATATAGATAAACCTTAATAATTACTATAAAGTGGATGTTGTAACACGAATTTATTCAAAACGGTGTATCTGGTAATGTGCTCATGGGTTGAAACGATAAGCCAAATGTTGATCTTATATTCGATTGTGAATCAGTAGTATCATTCTGTGATTTTATAGTATTAGCAAGGCCTAATAGCAGCGAATAGACAATATATAGTACCTGGTTGTTATTGTTAGCATTTGCGACATCGTCCAGTTTCACAAGGCAAGTAAACGAGTGCTGATGCTCGCCCTCTTTCATCACAAATTTTGGGTTTTTTGTAGCATCCAATTGTTTGAGATGGTTTGTCCATTGTAATACATGATCAACGATAGCAATTGTGATGCCACAATCAGATATATCTAAAATGTCTATTTTGGATTGCTCAATAGCTCCATTTAAAAGTATCACCCCTATCAGTTTGCATGAATAAGCTTTGTCAACAAGCACTCAAGACACCTCATTGCGTTTACCTGCATCCCCAATGTCAGGGTTTGAAGCGAGTGTCAATTTTCTTAGTTTTGAGGCATTTTGTAGGCTATTAGCCAAGACCATGATATCTATCAACACTCTTGTTATAATATGTGCTCTCTCTAATTCGAATCTTGCCAACTTGCCTTGCTTTCCAAGACCACAACTCGTGAAGTCTATATGATTCAGTAACGTCTTGTATTTGAAAAAGTCCCTGAAGCTGTAGTTGAGGGACGAGGCTAACGTGAAATTAAAATTCAAATCTGATAACCTAGCTCATGTCCATGTTAATAAATAGTAGTTACTAATGCCGTGATTTATTGGCTTAAACTTACTTCGGTAAATCTGATAATAGGCTAAAGTTGAGCCATTTTGCCTCAGTTGATATGCTCGATAACTCTAGCTTGGATATCCTTTTCATGTGCGTCCACAATGGCGTCCATAGCGTGAGCATGTTGCAGTCAAAATAGTTGTTGGATATGTTCAGCGATAGATTTGCTCCTTGAGGCCCTAATATGATTTTGATTGGCCAGGTGCCTCTTACTTGAGTATTATAGTTACCTTTGCGTCCATGATTTGAATAAACGGTTTTTACTGCCTCATCAATCTCTGTAAACTTTCCTATTCCTGTATTCTCTATGGACAACTGCTTCAGGGATGGTATCTTTTCTAGCAATCTGGGAAGCTGTCTCACCAAAGCAGGTCCCATGGAGTTGTGAGAAAGATCCAGTGTGCGAAGACGACATCTGGTGAGCGCATCGAGGCATTTCACTGTCAATTGATTATTACACGCATGCAGCTCACTTAAACCCTTATTAGCGTGCTCCAAGAGAAATATCAAATCATCATCATCTAGCAAGTGAGGATTAGCTTGTATATACAATGGATGCGCGCGATCAGCATACTCAGTGTGGTGGACGACAAATTCAGAGTTTGTAATAATGGAGAATGTTGCAATACTTGTTGAATCGCTGCTAATTGATCCTTTGTGATACCTATGAACGCAGTATTGCATGTGAGAAGAGTTGCACGAAAGAGCGAGTATCAGCTTGCTATTTACACAGTTCAGCCAAGGAAATATGCATGAGGCTCTCTTTTGCTAGTTTGAGTTGAATCTCTCTTGATAGCTCAATGTTAAGCCTTTCACATGCGTTCAGATAAATGTGCAATGGCGGTTTCTTGACATTTCCTGTAACAACAGCCTCTATGTACTGATTCTCTTCGACGATCATGCTGCGAACGTAATCTTGAGGGTATATATCATGGCCCATAGTGCGCATATGACTCATGATAGGCTAATTTAGAGATGAGTATCTAGCACAAATGATGCCATTGTTATTTACCTCAACGCCATAATTATTCCAGCATCGACTTGCGATATCTTCCATTAGTTTTTGTACAGTTTCAGGCACCGGATCATATCGGATAACCAGCTCTTTTGGTGTTGAGAAGAGGATGTTGACTCGAATTTTCTATCAAAGTACATAAACATCTCTCTCTCTCTCTCTCTCTCTCTCTGCGCTCTCCAAAGGGGTAATTTACCTTTTTCGTGTGCTTGTTAAAGATGGGAGTAATACGATTATGTCCCGGGAAAGTAACATCCATGGTATAGTTATTTTGCAGCTTTTGTGTCTACCCGAGATTGTTCAGTATGCTATCAAGAAGCCAAGCCGTCAAGCATACCATCATTCTTTCCTCTTTAATAGCCTCTGTCAGCATCTTCTTGCATGATTCCATCTGGAAATCCTGATCAAAGTATTCGTGTATTTTGACACGAATCTTAAAGACACTTATAGTTAGTTGCAGCTGATTCAGAGGACTATCCATAAAGTACGCTTCCACATAATCAAAGGTCTCGTTGCTTGATTTGAGATAGTCTTCCTTACGCTATTTAAGCAAATCAATAGACAACTCCATGCAAAATTACTTTAGGTATCCTTACACTTTCCCTCAGCTTCCATAGTGCTTCTGTCTTGTATTGCAGCAGTTGAGCATAGATCAAATGTGAGAAATCTCTAGTGTTCAGTAATGCAATCAGGTTGTCATCGATGAATTTGATAAGCATTCGATACAGATCAAACTTCTGAAGCATTTCAACAAATCCCAGGAATAAAGCTGACGTGGATGAATTCATGTTGTTTGATGTAATCAGTGATTCTAGCTGCTCTTTTGCTGACTTGACTCTTTTGACCATGTTGAACGGGGTTTCCTATGAAAAAGGTGGTTCAGTATGCGGCACATGAATCACTCAGAACGAACCATTACATAGGCATAAAGAGAATCCGTTTCTAGTTCTTCTGCTTTTTTGTAAAGGTAAGCGCATTCGTTGTATTCACCCATAAATAAATGAAATTTCACTACAAATTACATTAGTGTTTGCTCCTTCTGAGCATATCAAACCCCTTACTTTTTTCTTCATAACACAATAATTGGTCTTCGGTAAAGTCGTGCTGAATCACGAGCTGATACTCTCTTCTCTGACATTCCTTTACCAGGTCGTACTGCTGAACACGCTTATACAGGTTGCCCAACTCCCACCACGCTGATTTCTCACTCGTATAATCTTGTAGTTCCTGAGCCAACAGGATTGCTCTTTTGAGATTGGATTCTCCATCACTGTAGGTCGTATGCACTTTACTCTCCATGACACCTAGGTTGAAGTTGGAAGACTGGATCAATCTCTTGATATCATCTTCTTGTGGATCCTCAATATCATCCAATGTCATTGTGTCTATCACATCTCTTTCCAATCTATAATATTTCTGTGCGTGCTCGTAATCTACGTATCGGGATGCTGAGGCATCATTGCTCTTCATAAAGTAGATGTTGCCCAACGTGCGATAGGTGCTCTGAAACAGGGATTTCATCTTTGGTAGACTCTGCTGCGTTGAGTGTAACTCTTCCAGTAAACTAATTGCCTTCAAACCGTGCTTCACTGCAGACTCGTATTCGCATAATCTAATGCAAAGCTAATCAGTAATGAATCCAATGTCGATCCAGAAAATGGTTACACTAAGTAGCTTTGGCTTATGCTTTTATGTGCTCTACAAAATGATACTGTCAAAAAAAAACTTCTGCACTTGCAATGTCGATGCCATACCTAGGCAAAAGAGATTTGTAATTGATAGCTTCCAAGATACGAACTGCCTTTCTGCTAAGATCAATGGACTTTCTCATCATAGCCATAAATTTATGCTCGTCTTCCTCTGCTAGCTCATTGCTGTCTGCCTCAAGCCATTCTATCAGTTCCAGAGCTGTTTCTGCTGCTTTGATTCTGTTGTTGCCTGCTATAAATGAGTTATATTTCGAGACATGAAACTTGTATCCTTCCGTTAAATTGTCTGCCTGCTTGTACTGGATGCCATAAGTCGCTGTCTTTCCCATTGTATGACCTTGCAGGGTTTTGAAGAAACAGCAAAAGCTGGAAAAAACGCACCCCCTTTATTCATCTGTCTCATTTAGAACAAGCTTTTCAAGTTCAGTCAAATGTAAACTTAGCTTGTGGTGGTGGTCTAGAGAGAGACATTTTCTCCATCTTATAATTACATATTACGATGGACGAGCATGGATTTGAAGCGAGATTAAGACATTTGGAGCATGTTTTACTAGGACAGAATAATACACAGCCCAAAGGAACTAATGAAACACTGGTGAAAAGAGTAGAAGCATTGCAAAAAGAATTAGATGCAGTATACAAGAACAACAAGCCTATACGAGATTTTGTTACAAAATGTAAAATGAACACAACTGTGTATTGGATTTATTGCTCACTGAATAATCAAAAATTAGATGACGCTCACGCTAAGCTCCTCAATCCTAACACGTCGACATATACCATGGAAAGAGAAATCCTTGCACCCGACGTGAAATTAGAGCTTTTACTCACAGCAAATGATGATCTTGAGAAGTTTGCTCAGGAGGTCAAGCAGGTCAAAGACCTAGAATATGTTGTGAGTGGATCCGAGTTTGAAGGTATGAATGGATACATGCAGATGATTTGTTTTGTGTATATTAAGTGTCTTGCAGTAATAGAGACATTGGGCCCTAAACTGGCCTCGTTAGAGGTGACACACACAGATCAGGTCTCTGAACTAAATCAAATCACAAAGCAAGTGTCTGACTTTATGGAACGATACAATCATACTGTAAGTTTTCTAGCAACTGAAGTCAAGAAGAGGGCATATTCACATTTTGGTGATAGGTTAACACATTGTCCGAGATCTTTATTCAATGGGATCATATTCTTACAAACATGGAATCGCATGTGAGCGCACTGGAACGTCAGAAAACTGCTGCTTAATGCTGCTCATACCTTGATCTATGTTCGTTCTCATGCAAATAAATACCAGTTTTTCACTTTATAAATGCACTTTCCGGTGCAATTGTGCGATGTGATTTGTATTGGTTTTATCAAAAGCATCATAATGCTATGGAAAAGGTATAAAAAAATTCGTTGAAAAAGTACATAGAATAAGCAATGGTGATATCCAATGTGAATGTATACAACGTGGATATATGTGCATATACAAAAGCCGAGAAAAAAAAGAGAGAGTTGATCCCTGAGATTACAACAAGCAGGATGCCACATCACAATGTTGAAAAGTGACAGACAGGAAAAGTAGACATGGCTACAATTAAGAAATGATAGAGATACTGATAAAAAGACATGATGAACGAACATTGCTGGCAAACAATCTAGACAAAAGGCGCCCAGCCTATATCATGATAAGCAAGTTAGTCCATGCTTGATTATGATAAGGAATACATAGACTTACCAGCAAACATCTGTGCGAGGTTGAAATTGCTTGAGGCTTCTTGTATTAACTGCTTCACCGTGGCATTTGCAGCATTTTGATCCGTCTTGAACTTTGTCGTCAAAGAAGCCATGATCTTCGCGGTACCTTTTTGAGTGTTACGGAGAGACAATTTGTGGCTAGTGGCTTCTGATGCATCCAATTCGTTGAGCAATGTCTGAAATACACTGTACAAGGAATCCTTATTACGTAACATGACAGCCATCGTAGTCTCACAAGTATCAGTAAATAGGCCCTTGGTCTGAAATACACCCATTGCATGCACTAGATTATGTGTCAAACGAAAAGGCACGAGTTCAGGCACAGGTAAATCAGAACCCTTGCCGAATACAAGGTTAAGGTCAACGTGAACAGCATCACCGCTGGTTACATCAAACATGATATTGTCAGCATGGCGGTCTCCAAGGCTAAGAGTAAGTAGAAAGCAAAAAGAAAGATGTGAGCAGACTATGAATTCAAAAAAAGATGTGACACATGAACTTACCCAACAATGTAGCCAACGATTGACATCACAGCAAGGGTTTTCACGTAACGCGTTCTGCTTGCAAGCCATTGCGTTGGCTCAGGAAAGTGCTTTAGAAACCACTTGTAGAATACGGGTGGCGAGCTATGAAACAAACAGCGCGATATCAGTACAAGCATGATCCAAGCACAGGCAAATACAAGGCATACTCACATTGGAAGTATGTGGTTCTTGAAGTAAACCGCCTTTTCGTCAGGAAGACTTATTTTCTGAACACTCATTTTTTGGGTAATTTGCTATTACCATCATCAAGTCAGTCAAGGCACTACAACAACGACACCAAGGAACAGCGATTACTTACATTGACTGACAAATTACCGCTTGCCTCCCAATAACCGTTGACAATAGACTTCAACGAAGCGAGATTATCGATCCACTCAATCAGACCCCATTTTTTGCCCAATGGCACAATGGCAAAGGTACGAATATCTGATATCAAGCGTTAGCGTTATGAAGTGTAGCTACACAGGTAACTTACAAAGATCGCTGTCTCGAGATTGAGGATTCTTTCTTAGGAAATGGTTGATCATGTAAAAAAACTCCATAGTACGAGCATCGTTACGCAGATCGTCCTCCTTCTTTAATAAAAAGCTATAGACCTCACCATCAGAACCGGTGATTTTGATCCGCTTTGGCTTTTGCAGTGATTTCATAACGGTCACCTTGCTGTCAAAGACTAAAAAATATAAAAAGTGTATCAACAAGGTATAGTGTGTGCATTGTTTTCTGTTTTCACACTTACATTTGATGGTAGGAAGAGGGTTTGGGAAAGGGTTGACGGAATTGTCGTTTTTTCTGATAAAACTAGGCAACGTAGGCACCATGGTAGCTTCATTGGGCAAGTAGATAATGAGGTCCTGAAGGTGGGCAAATGGATTGCGGCGACCACGGTCATTCATGTCAACAATTTCAGCGTCAAAGGGAGTATTCAAAACTTCGTAGAAAGCGTTTTTGACAGCAGTGGCTTGCTGTATATATAGCAGTATTGGCGATAAGTTGGTTTAAATGAATAAAGGTGCACTTACCTGAATGATTTCTGTGATTGACTTGTCAGGGCTTTGTGCCTATGAGAAGAGTCAGTTTTCAAGATTACGCCAATGTGCGATTGCTCGCTTTACCCTAGCCTTATCAAAGATGGCCTTCATTCTTCTTGCCACAAGGGGAGAGTCAGAATCTAGAGCACCCAACAAGAGCCATATGGTATTGTTAGGATACTTTACAAAGCAGTTCTTGATTATGTTTTGCAAGCAGATCGCGATCTTCTCGTTGTCAGTGCTCAAATGCGAGATCAATCTGGTTAAAAACAAAATGAACTAAAAGAAACACACTATCAGTAGCATGCTCACAGGTATAAGGAAACGTGCACCGCCTCTACTCACTTGAAAGGGGCGAACGCTATCAACCGCCTTGAACATTGTTTCATAGATACTGTCAGCACGTTGCAAGACTTTCTGGCTTATCTCCGAATTACTGCAAATACAAGCCTTAGAGTGTTGCATTTACAGAAAAGAAAAAAGAGACTTACGGGTCCTTTTTGGCATCTTTCACCATCTTTTCATAGTCAAAATAATAGTTGAATAGGCGAGACATTGTGGTGTAGTAGTACTTGGAGCCATTTTCAAGTGCCTGGATAGACATTCTAATGACATATGCATGGAGCCTTACCCTAAAGAGAGTGAGTGAGTGAGTAAGTGGGTGAGGATTCTTAAGTATGAGATGCAGCAACATGAGGGCATCCAGGCAGACTTACAAGCCTTCAGAGAGACGCGAAGAACGAGAATGACGACTCACAAAGTAGCTTGTGCTGTTGTAGTATGCTTTTTCAAGCCTATGTACAGAATATCAGCATTAATGGCCACTCATTTCGTGATGTGAAAAGGTACTTACTTTTCAGGTTCAATTTCTAAAGTATATCTGAGAACGGTTCTGCATTGCTCGTCCTTGAAAACGTTGGGTTTCTCCAAAATGATGTCCGACATCAATAATGCGTCCTACAGGAGAAGTAAATTGAATACACTGTTTCAACACGCACTGCACTCTGAACCAAACTTACATGTGGATCCCAACCTTCTTTATTTTTGAACTTGAGGAGACTCGCAGCTTTATCGATTGAGCCTTTCTTCCAGTACCACTTTGCCATTTCACGATGTAACTCATGCCCAGTCAGCTGTTCAGCGTGCTTCAATGCATTGAGGGATGCCACCATATTGCCCAGTTTTCTATTCTCTCTATACAAGTTCAACCAAAGCTCTGCTTCATACTCCCTGGTCAAAGCGGAATCTCTACAAAAAAAAATACAGGCGTTATTGAACTCTCTCTCTCTCTACAATGTGATGCTATACACAAACCTACCTGATGTCAAAAAATGCTGCTTTTCGAAGTTCAAGGAGGCTCAGTCTATATTGAGAGCGTGGCATTATTCGTCCTAAAGTCTCATCCCAAAGTGGCTGAATGGCGTGTATTTGTTCGACAGCATCTGCCTTGCCCCACACCTCCTGCGACATCTCCAATTCTTGTAGCAGTTGCAATTCGAACACCTGGGGGTAGCACTTTCTGTATGAGTCTGAGGTGGCCATGGCAATCTGTTTCGTAATATTGGCTCTTGCTTCATCAATGGTATAGGTCAGCTGGATGGGCATGTTGCTCTTCATTTGATGAAGTGCACAGCCTACGAGAGCACGGACATTTCGCTCCATTGGCTTATTGACAGCCTTTTGAAGGGCTGGCCAATCCTCCAGATGCCAGGCAGCATCAATGCGGTAAGAGTTGATCTGCGGTTGCCATGGAATTGAGCCTGTCAGCTTGTTGTCAACCTCGTAAAGCAAAGAGCTGAATCTGTTTGATTTCGACAAGCATTCCAAATAGCCAGTATACGCTGATAGATCCAATGGACTGTCGTTGATCTTGCTCTTGTACAAGGTTTCCGCGTAATCCCATTCACCAAGGTTCATGTGCTGAGCGATTTGTTCGTCACGGCTTGCAATCATAGTGTACGTACTCATCAAAGCCTTGTAGTCTTCGAGTTGCTCTGTTTCAAGGTAAATGTGACGGAGATAATTGACCATGGCGGCATCTTGGATCTCGTTATGACAGTGCTCTTTCATGTACGTGTCAAAGTGCATCATGGCCTGTGGATAGGCACCAGCATTGAAGGCAGCGACACCCATGTCTCGGTTGGGAATTTGCTTCAAGAAATTATTGACACGTTCCACCATGCTTGTCAGGGTAAGATCATCGCGACCCACTTGGTGCAGCCACTTGCGACAGTATCCAGTGATAGCAACAGCTACTTGAAGCGCGTAACGGTTCATGCCGAGCTTTTCAGGGTCATCAGCGGGCCGGGCATTGATGTCCAGGACGATACGAAGTTCTTTAGCAACAGCAAGGGCTGCATCACCTATACCAGACAGGATGGTGTGTACAACCAGATAGGGGAGCAAGTGAAGCGCAATGTCAGTCATATCAGATTGAACCATGGGGAGACACGCCTTGAAGATGCGTGCAGCTGTACCACGAGCTCCGTTGGTCATGCAACGATACCACTTGTGCACCCAGTCTTTGAAGGTATGCACTTTGGTGAAAATGGGGTATTCTTCTTGCACATCTGGCCAAGCGCCTTGATAGGCAGACTCGAGGAAAGGAGCCAGGAACTCTTGCACTTCTCTGGGGTATTTTCGCCAGCGTCTGTACACGGCCGATTCGCCATGGAGTCTCATACTTTTAACCGGACAAAAACCAGCAATTTTCAGCAAGGTTTGGATAGAGTATTCCATGCAATGACGGCTGGTTTCATCGTTGGTTGTGTTGTAGGATGGGAAGATGTGATTGATGATTAGGTCGTAGACAAAGTCAATGTTCTCTTCGTCATTATTGTGGTTGCGCATGACAAACACAGTGTCATCAATAGCTCGCATTCTGACTGTACTGGGATCAGTAGCACCGAGTAAGCCAAGACAGAGTGCGGCGTAGTAAGAGATCATTTCATGCGTGCTGTACTTGCGGATCAGATGGAACAGATGGGCATAGAGCTTGTCGACCTCGCAGCGGTCATAGGGGTTATTGACGAGGATGTTTTGCAGCTTTTGAAGATTAGACAGCACCAGGCCATCGTCAAACTTGGAGAATCCCAGGATGATATTGAGCACCTCGTTCTCGACTTTGGCTTTCTGGCGCGCATGCACGAGCCTCTTGACAGCAGCCAGTTCCTCAAAATGGGGCAAGACAGGAAAGTCGGCGTAATCCTCGGCAGTAAGGCCATTGTTATGAACCAGCAGGTCATGGAGTGTGGTGGCTACTTGCACACGGATGGAAGATGGGCTGACCACGAGTATGCCGCATAAGCCTTGAATAATGGTATTGATGTTGATTTGTACAGCGTCTTTGCTCAAGTGCTCAATGTAAGTTTTCCACAGAGAAAGCGCTTCGGATTGCATATTGGGCAGCTCAAGCACGCCATCAAACACCTTTATCAACTGCAGTAAACACAACCAGTGAGAAATACAGCAGAGGAGTAGCATGCGCGTCTGTACTTACATGACGGTTGTGGTTATTGATATTCTCTTCCAGCAACTGTATGATCATCTTTAAGGACTGAAGCGCATAAGGGTACTGTATATCCAAAGAGTGGTTTCTGACTTGATTAATGTAGCTAAACACATTTTCCAAGATGGCCAGCAGGAATTCACTCAAAAAGTCAGAGATTTTGTCCTTTTCGTCTCTCACGGTGCGATTGATGGTTTCCATGACTTTGTAGTACGATTGACCCTGAGTGGGGTGGCCAAGGTTCATTGCGACAGTCGCTATCATGCTGGTTCGGTTGTCAAACACAAAATACGCTAAAGTGTCTTTTTCACCGCAAATCTCGACCAGTCTACGTTCGCCAGCATGTTGGATGACAGAGTCCTCCTCAAGGAGTATGGCAATGGCAATGTGGCTGGCTCCTTGTCGCACCAAATCAATGGGAGATTGATCAAAGACATCGCAGAGACCAAGCAAGGCATCCTGATCCTGGGTATAGATGACAGCATAAGGCAAGGCAAAATGAAGATATTTCTTGAGGAACTTGGAGGGTTCATATCCAATGCGGCTAATGATGGCTGTAGCGACAGCAGGGTCCTTGAGCAGAAGCTGAGTGACGTATTCGGTAATTTGCTTCATATGGGGTCTACACATGGACTCGACAGTGTTAGCGTCAGAGTGGACCGCCAGGTATTCAAGCTACACAAACAAAATGTCAGTCAATAATGTCTTGTGGGGGGGGGCATGTGGCTATTTACCTTGTTCAATAGCATAATACACTCCTCAGCGTTACCTTCCATTGATATCAGCTTCCTAATGATGTTGCTTGCTTTGGTCTCATAGTTATTATACATATCAGCCATTTCTTGAATATGTGTAAAATCCAACTGGTCCTCAGGGATGGCTTGAGCAAAGGCAATGTTCTCTTTGAGTAGCTCAATTTCGGGATCATCGTATTGAATAGTATTAAAGTCAGAGAGCCAAGGCGTAACAGCGTTATTTCTTGCCAACAAGAAGGAGACATTAAACATAGCCTTGCACTGGAATAAGAGAATGAGTCTACTTTGTCTAGATGTGTATTGGGTTTATACTCACCAACGTATGGTTGTTGGATAGCACCAAAGAGGCCGCCAACGAGTTGATAATGTCTGATAAATCTGAAGTGTAGGGCAAACTTAAATCAGGAGTAGCAGCACACACTGATGAGACACAAGAGGCAATGATATTGACATGTTCTCCAAACTTGATACATTTCACAGTGGCAGATACCATGCTATTGAGCAGAAACGACACTTCATCATCTGTAGGTGTGATAATATACTGGCGTAATAAGGACTCGGCAATAGCTGCTAATTTCTACATACCGAGTCAGACCAAAAAAAAGAAGAGAATGAAATGCAGCACAGCACTTACGGTAATGACAATAATGTTGTACTCATCCAGCTTTGGTACAAACATGCCGATTGATCTAGGAACAAGCTGCCATAATGTGTCGCAAAGGGGCTCAGACTCGGAGCCGTTGAAGGAGCGTAATACATCCAAGCAAGCAGCACTGGCAAGTGTGATCGCTCGCATAATTTCGTCCGTCTTCAATGGCTTGTCAAATAATGTCTGTTCTTTCATGATTTAGTGTCTATGGTTTGTGTATCTCATAGAGCCTCCCTTACTTCAAAGTTTCCTTTTGTTTGGTACAGATGTAAAGATTCTAATTGTATATGTGAGCTCTATGGTGTGTGTGCATGCGAGAATCTCTTTCTCTTACCACTGAGTATGCCAGCTACATCTTGGAAAATAACATTGTCGTCCATCGTAGCACACTGGTTCAAATAAGAGTGAATGTCTACCAGGATATCGACATACACTTGAAGCGGGTTTGTAGGGCAATCGATTGCATGTAAGAATAGTGGAGATACCAAGGTGCACAAAGACTCGGGTGGAACGTTTTGTTGAATAGATTGTTGCAAGAATGTATGGAAGTCTAAACAAACAGGTTGAGAACAAGATATGTAAATTGTACGTCATGGAGCACCATTTACTTTCAATAGAGGTCGTGCCATTCAAGAAAAGCTTGAACAGATCTTCTGTGGTATTGTTCATCTTGCAGAAAAGGTGAATGAAAAGAAGAAAAGAGTCTACTTTTTGCATCAACTTCACGACAAGTCGCCTTTAAATGGATGTTACGGAAATTGCAAAGTTCATGTACCGCGTTTTGAAGCTTGACACGGCCCAAAATGGACAATAGAGTCAATAAGTCAAAAGCTAGGCGCGCATCAGGGCTACACGCATTTTGATGTGATACGCTATCCATGTGATATATAAGCTAAATTCAATAGCGATTCGTGTATTTAGGTCAATAATGCATATTTGATAGATGTGTAGAGATATTAAGGATGAAATACAAATACGAGAAATGAAAATGTACAATGTGGAAAGGTCTATGTAGTAGTAGTAGTAGTAGTAGTAGTAATATGATTATGAGCGGTAGGAGTAGTGGCAGTAGAATGCTGTTGCAAGAACCGAAGATCAGTGGGGAATCTCTTGCAATCGCCTTGGTTGATGACCTTTACGTCGGGTGGTGGTGTTGCCCAGATAATCTGTGACACTCTAAACGATTCATCCTACATAGATACAGTCAGTACACACGCTCATACGTTTACTACCCTCCACTTACGTTGAGGAACGGCGTTTCTTCTTTGACAAACTTGAGTTTGGAACGGTTCAGCTTGAGCTTAATGTATTCATCAAACACCAGAATCTCAGGATCTTGACTAGACTTGAGTAATCTATCGGTGATAAACTGAGTGAACATTTGTGAATTGCTCAAGTTTGACAAAAAGCCCTGTACACAAGCAATTAAAATATGAGCAGAAAGGGTTATATAAGTGCCAGCATACCCGTGTATCCTTGTCTGAATGCTTCAAAAACCTCTCCTTGGAGAAATAAACGCCCTTTTTGGCATTGCCATTTGCATCGCATGCTGTAATAGAG
Source organism: Mucor ambiguus (assembly GCA_000950595.1). NCBI lineage: Eukaryota > Fungi > Mucoromycota > Mucoromycetes > Mucorales > Mucoraceae > Mucor > Mucor ambiguus. The sequence continues at coordinate 175,164 of DF836328.1, read as the reverse complement.
CCTGACTCCATATGGTCCACAAACCCAGTGCGATAGTTGTACAGCAAAGAAGCAAACATACGAATAAAGGCGTCGTGTACTTTCTGCTCGTCAAAGCAGGCAGGTAAACAAGGGTGCAAAATTTGATCTGTGCAAGTATCGTGCGTTACGAGATGGCATTCTACACATTAAATACAATAAGCAACACGGCCGACACGCATGCTTTACTAAATTACCTTGGCAACACATAAACATGCGAGGCTTTCTCTGGCTCTCTTCGTCGTCCTCTGATACCTGTCTTCCACACACACAACGATAGCCTTGGAATCTGCCCAACTCGGAGGTGAAAATCTCGGCCATGATGTGTCCCTCAATGTGCTTGACACGACGCGGCACTTGGTTGTGATAGCCGTGATCGAAATTGTCGTTGTACGTGATGGAGATGCGAGGCGACGATGCGACACTGCTGGTACGCGGTTCTGAATGCTCCAGCTGCTGAAATACGGCCTTTGGCTTGGACATGAAATTGGAAAGCCGTGTCTTTGATGTATTGTCTTGTTCTGTGGGTTTTGGTGGTGGCTCTGACCGTCTGTAGTTGGCTTTTCTATACGAATTTTGTTTGTCTAGAGGATTGACATTTGCAGCTGTTATGGGAGCTGGCATCGAGACACGTTGGTTTGGAGAGCGAGAGGGATTGGAAGAAGTGGACTGGATGGACTGAATGCTTGCAGTAGGTCTAATAGGGCTCATAGGAGGGCTATGCAATGAGCTTGTTGAAGAGGATGCATAGTTGCCAGCACTGGTAGACAACATTGCAGATCCAGGGAACTGAGGCAGCATGTGCTCTGTTGCTGTATTAATCTTGGGCGGAATAGGAGTGTTGGATTTGATGGGTGTTGTATTGCTAATCGATGTAGATGACTCATTGGAGCTTCGTGTGCTTGCATTGCTGGACCAAAAACCAGAGGGTTTCGACATGAAGGATGCAGGGTGAGACCAGACAGAAGTCGTATCTGAGCTTTCAGAGTCCCTTGGTCTGGCAGGACTAATAAAGATGTCTGTCGCTTTGGAACGGGTGCAATTCAGGATCATCTTGCCCTTGGGAAAGGTGCACTGTACAGGCAAAGGGACGCCGTAAGGAATCTTGCATTTGGTATGCAGAGGGGCGTACTGTTCTAGTGCAGATTGAAGTTTGCGTCTCTGTCTGTCAGGTATCGACATGGATCGCTGGCTCTGGTGCATACTGTTGCTATCCAAGTTCAGAATACAAGCATCCTCTGGCGCGTGGTCTTCCAAGTCGAGCATGCTGCCCTGAAATCCGATCATGTAAGGCACAGGGGCTTGCAAGCATGTCAAGAGTCTCTCTGGTAAAACAGGAATAAACACAAACTGCCAATAAAAGGGAAACAGCAAGTAGCGAAATGACTCGCATGCAAGTGAAAGCATCCCTGAATACTTGGACAAGAATACAACCTTGCCTTCAGCTAACAGCGTCTATGTATGTATGAGTGCCAAGGAGTCGTTGTTTGCTATGTCACTTACCTCTAGCACAGCAAGAATCAGATGAGGTGATAAGGCACGGAAAAGAGGAAATAGGGAAAACTGCAAGAGAGAAAGAGAGTAAATACAGATTGCAACTTGTACATTTCTAGCAACATGCACTTACATTCTTCAAAATAGGCACCTGGTTAATAGGAGGCCTTGAAAAGAACAGCGGTCTCTTGTTGATGGTCAATCCAATCTCGAAGCGACCAGGAGGCGGCAAAGGGACTTCTTCAATCAAATTGATTACAGTGGACTCAATATCGATAGTAGGTTTTGCATTGTTGCGATGGCCACCCACACCCACAATGTTGTCCAGCAAGATGCGAATCCAATCGCTATATAGATCCATCCAAGGCAGCCTTCCTAGCAAGCCAATGCTCTTTGGTACCCAGACATCATCTGCAGTGCACACCCCCATCTTGACAGGCTCCAATAGCTCTTTATAAAGGCCAATGTTCTCGTGACAGGTTCTGATCCGCTCTTCAATCTCTGCCAAGCGGCCGTCCTTTTCCTGTTTCGATAAGCCGACCGTCAGTTGTGCCTGATCCTTCTTTGCTTTCTCTAACTGTGCTTTCTCTATATCGATCTTTCCTTGTAAATGCTGCGCATATTCTATCGTGCTGGTGGCCATGTTGGCCGTAACCCACTCTCGGATGGCACAGTTCACCGGATCTTTGAGTTTGTCTGTCAATCGCTCGTAGAATACAACACATGTGCCGTACACTGTGGCTCCATTTTCATCTGTCATTGTCTGCCACGTGAGAGAACACAATAGAGATTAGCTGTCGTGTTGTGTTTGATGTCTTTGACACTTACAAAAGAGTGGCACTGCTCTGCTGGAGGTGGTATATCGCCGCAATACAGCGACACATCTCTGGGAAAGCAAAACTAGAAATAAAAAACAAGAGAGATCAATGTCTACTGCTAATTTAAAAACCTTAAAACTTGTTTGTCTTACCATGGCTGCATACGCAGGAAAAGGCGTATCAATCGAGTAGTTGGTTTTTGGATATCGCATCAACACAGTAGGCGTGTACTTGAGATCAAACAGGTTGGGCACGACCTCTGGCTCCAAGGGGATTGCTGGCACACTTTCTGCTGATGTCGACTTTTGCACCGACATGGTGGAATACCGCTTTGTCTTGTCCACTACATGATTGCGCCTCATTAGCTCTCTCAAGAAAAAGAAACGCCTCCAAGCAACACTTACATTTTTTGGGATCAGATGGGCTTCGCCACTTTCTGGTTGATGTCGATGTATGGGCGTCTCTAATGGACATGCGCCGGGTTGCTTCGTCTATCGAGTAGATGCTGGATCTATGATTAGAATTCATTGTGATCGTCTTGTCGCTATCGCTTCGTTTGTATTTCTCCGTGTAAGGGCCCTGTACCGCAATCACATTATCTCGGGCTGTATCTCTCTCCTTGTCGAAGTTATCAATGACATTTTGTACGTGGTCTAGTACACCTAGCAAGGAAGCGGAAGTGGCTGCTTCCGACAGAGTGGAACGTAACATTGGTGGCTCGGCCACTGTATAACCACGGCGACGGTTGCCTGCTACAGGCCGTATGTTGGATTCCATTGTGTCGAATGGCGGTGGAGACTCTGGTATGGCTGCACTGCCTGACACTGCTTGTTCCTGTTGTTGGTAGTAGGATACGTCATTATCACCTGTTCTTTGGTATTTCTTTGCAGACTCGTATGTGGGTATTAAATGGCTATCATGGAGTCCTGCCACAAAGAAATAATCGGCTACTCGGGATGCGGGCGCAGGACTATTTGACATGTGTAGTGTTTGATATGAGAAAACGAATTGAAATCGAGTGTATATTCAAGACTTGAAAAGCAAGCAAGTAGAGAGCAAAAGGAAAAAAAGAGAAAGTGATTTCATGATCGAGCCGTATCCACAAACATTTTAAAATGCTGATTCTACTACACGTAGCGGGCGGTCAAATCAATTGTGTGCCATGATGTATTTTCGCCTGTGCCAATGGGTGGTTGATTTCAATATACAAGATGTTTAAGGTTGGATCCAAGCAGTTGTTATTGTCATCTCCTAATGACACAATCGGGTCAAATGTGCACTAGAAATAATGAAATTATCCATTTAGGTATGGTGTAGATTATGACTTAATTGTGCTTTTACGTATTAACCATGGCGTAAACTTGAAATGTTGCACACGCTGACACATGAAAAGCCTTCATCTGTCTCAAATGGAATTGTGTTTATTCCCTCCATCTGAGGTTTGTCATTATGAAAAAAAAAAATCAAGTACGAGTAGGTATGATGGAAAGGTGGTCATGATCAAATACGTAAAAAGGGTGATGCCGCTTGCTTTTCTTTTTTCATACAATCAATCTTATTTACAGCAGTGATTTAGGCACTAGTGGATGCACTCTTTCGAGTCCGCTTTTCTCTTCGGCTGCAAGTAGCAGGAGATGGATGTTGGTCCACAGCACTCAATTTCACAGTGCTCAATTGCTGGATGACTGGTGTGTCGAGTATTTCTTCCACAATAATAGACACGTTATCATCATCTTCGTCTTCAATTTCCTCCTCAATCACAATGTCTTGAGGAGCTTGTTCGATCAACAGTTGCTGCTTTGTCTCTTTTACGGCAGGCTTGCCCATCACCTTGATCTGCTGGATACCACCATCAGGGATCAAATGCATGCGGATGTGAGTGATGGGGTTCTTAATATCATCGAAATAAAATGTGGTTTCTCCACCAGGCAAGACAGGACTCACAGGCACCAGACAAACCCAAGAAGCAAACACATCATAATGGGGATCTACATCGTCACTGTAGCAGCCTTGGATAAAGACGCTTGCGGGAGAGTTCTTGTCAAATCCAGTTGTGTCTATGGTGATGGACTCAAGTGCACCAGCAGTGGCGAGCTGCACCAATACAAAGTCGTTTCTTTCCTTTTCGAGCTTTGATCTAGGAGTCAGCCATCCATCAGACCTATTTCAAATTTCATTCATTTAATAATGGCCTTTCAGATGCATGACACAACACACTCACATTCTAGTGCCGCCGTCGAGCAAAATATTGGGATTGTTGGCATTGCGTTGATCTGTCCAACGAACAATGCGTGCGCCCAACTTGGCAGATGCTAGATTGTACTCCTTGGACTTGTCTGACCAATCAGGTGATATTTCACCATACACTCGAAAGCGGGCCTGTCAAATATGCAGTGTCAACATAGACATCCCAAACCAAACAAAGAACTTACCACACCGCCACCAGGGGCAACATTTAATCTGACACTCGAGTATACACTGGAATCCTTGATGTCGTAAAAGTTGTGGCTGTCTGCATTGATCCGAGATTCGGGTAGTATTGCTTGCCACTGCTCGATCCATGTCAGCAACAAAAAGTGCCATTCATTGTTGTACCGCTCCACTTACAGTCATAGTGGATGTCTGATATCCCTCCACGTTGGCAAATGAAGGACAGCAGTCCGTATATCCGGTTGTATCAATGTCTAATCCAGCAATCTTGCTCTCATTGCATAGTGTAATGGTCACACTGTCAGAAGCGAATGTTCAGTATCCACATGATGATGCCATTTATATGTGTATACCTTGCAACGGATTCATGTCTTTTAGTCAGCCAACCATCAGTTGCTTCGTCTAGTGACACATAGTTCAGTTCGACTCCTTTTTTTTTTTAACTGTACCATTCTACTTTACTGAAATCGTCCAAATTAAGTTGTCTATCCGCTTTCTCCACTTTGAGTAAGTTGGATGCGTTTCCACAGGATTCGTCAGTGACCAATTCAATGGACCCGCCCAGATGACACGATGACACCTCGGTATAGCTTTCGAATCCTGCTTCTGTTGTATCTTTGGCCTTCAGGCGTCGATGTTTTTGCGAGCTTATGACGTTTCCCATGATTTGATTGTGTGCTTTGCAAAAGAAAAGAAAGCCAAAGCTGTTTTGTTTTGCCCAGCTCATCAAAATTTTGTCCCGCGGCCATTTAATTGATTTTGTGCGTGCTGGTTCAGCAATGTCTTTCTGTTGGACATTTACATGCCTTTGTCTTGCTTTATTGGCGAAAATCAGCAAAAAATATGAGAATACAGCATTGAGATCAAGATTGCGATGCTTATAGCATCTGTTAGAAAGATCTCAGTTTCAACAGCATTTGATTGGAAAGATCCTAACGATATATGCATTGCCAAATTAAACACCTTGGGTGCTTCTCATGCCAATGTATAAAATGCAAAGATGTGCATTATGAATCATCGTATAAGCCTCTTTCAAATTCATGGCCAATTTCATTGCAAACCGTCTTGTTTACAAAAGCTGGAACGGTCAAGCCAAGATAGGGCAGATGTGAATTAGATCAGGCACATAACATTGTCATGTGGTACAGATTTTCTGTTGCATTTGCAACCGTTGGCAATGTTTACCTTTAATAGATGATCAGATTTACGTAAATCCCACTGCATTTTATTGGGTAAAACTGTATGTCATATTTTATTTGTAAGCGAAAACTACAAATTAGGTATATATCATCAATGCATTCACAGTACTACTCATGATGAAAATGTGCCATGTTGAAAAAAAGGGGGAATACATGATATAAATAGGATTTGTATTTGCATGAATGTGGAGCATGTTTGAAAGCGAAAATATATGTCTATACGAAACAGGAGGATGACACTGCTCTCTGTCTGTTAAGGATTGGGGGGGGGTGTATACAATATGTTTGGGGAAAGGATGGCACAAGTATATATATATAAATATATAAATGCTGGATTATCAACAATAGAGCTTCAAAAAAGTTGGAATATCAATAGCAAATCTTTCAACCAGGAAATAGCCACACGTAGGATCCGGGAAAGTAGGTACAAGGAAAGATGCTGCAGAACGAGCATTGCTACCGCTACCGTGCTTACCAACTTCAGGAACCTGTCTCATATAAGTTGGAGGTAAAGCAGGTCTCTTGAGCAATACTCTGTTCATATCTTTACCGCTACCACCCACCCCAATCACTTTATCCTCGCCCGTGTTGTCAGCCAAACTAACCTTCTTGACATTGCTACTAGTACCTGAAGGAATCAGACAAGAATCCAGTATGCAACCTGGTTGATGGATGGTTAATTCCTGAGATTTGATTCTAGAATATTCACTTGCACCAGAGAATGAGCCAGCTCGAGTAGGCGGGAAGCTTTTTCTAATATCCCATAAAGACACCAAAGATCTCTGACTGGAAAGAGTAGTATCATGAGGTCTTCGGAGCACAAGTTTACCATGGGACACATAAGCATCTTTGACTTTAAAATAATGCTGTGAGCGACTAAAGTCAGGCAGAGTCCAAATAAACCTGTGGGTGGGGTCATAGGAGTCAAAGTACAAAGATAAAGAGGACTCGTTTCGACTGTTGGCTGTGCTGGTAGACAGCTCATGGAGGTTGGTGGATATCAAATTGACCATAGGCGTCCTTTTGTTCCTTCGAAGTTTGTATATCAATGCTTCATCCAAGAGTACCCGAGGAAATACGGCATACAAGGTTTCGAATGAGGCGAGAGGGAGATAGCCGAATATCTGTAACAACACTTCGAACGGTAGTCTGTCCATTTCAATTGCTGCAAGAAAAATGTAGTAAAAAAAGAAGAAAAAGAAGCAGAAAAGAAAGAAGGGTATTTTTCAAAGCTTTTATATAATGATGATGAGCATGGCAGTAGAAAAAAAGAAAAGAAAAGGAAAAATACCCTCTTTTGAAATGCTACATTTTATAGACTCGCCCCCGCATTATCTCATTGTATTCATCTAGCACACAGACCTTTGTAGCCATTACGCTACTATGTCCAGCCGGATGTTTCCCACGATCATTAAAATTGAAGGATAATTCGGTGCTATTGCATGTAATCCATATAAGCTAAAAGATATCTGGTATTTCCATCGACTATCATTCTGATAAACTACAAGAATTCAACATTGGTTCACATTACAATTGCATATACTTTAAAGCGGGTCTTGACCGAATCCATTGCTTACATTCAACATGGAAACGAAGCATCCATTGATTAGTGGGAAGAGAAGCATCCATTGATTAACGGGAGCTGCACCAATAGAAAGCTTGTAAATTCGGGATAAAGAGCAATAGTCGACACAATTAAAGTTTGATCAGATAAACAAGGATCGCCTCTACAGGCTGTCAAGATGAAGCAAGCACCTTGAGGCTCATTTTGATTGAAACAGTAGAATAAAAACA
>DF836328.1:133704-148280 GCA_000950595.1 Mucor ambiguus | reverse complement strand
TGCTACGCATGGTTTACAGATCGCTGGTTGGGTAGAATATATGATTATTTGTATTATAGTTCATCATCATGCTGTAGACTCCAACATGCTAGAAAGCATATAAATGCATCCAAGGGATGCAATTCCAATAAAAGTGTAATTCTTGGGCAGATTCAATTCTTATATTGTATTTTGACATAATACTGAGAAGCCAAGCATATTTGTCAGGAAATAAAGTTGAAGAAGGAGGATATGCAAAATATTTTTTTATTCCTTTTTAGTTTGCTTTTGTAACACTGCCATGATTGGCGATGGTAAGTTTGCAGCGATATTGTTTGCGGGAGCAAGGTTATTGGCATCAGTGGCTGGTGTATTAATGAAAGCAGTAGCAGAAGAATGAGGAGGCGGTGTTGTCATGAGCATCGGGACGGCAGTTGTCGCGGTGGCTCTATGATTGACGTATGCATTGTTCATGGAAGGGCCAGTGTATGCTGGTGTATGAAAGAACCCTCTCTGAGGCACAGCGAATCTATTCTTTTTCACTGCACTTTGTAACTCGATCTGCACACATACTTCTCTCAATCCATGGATATGACTCTTTAGTAGCTCTGTTGCACGCTGGCGTAGATCCTGAATATTGACACCATCCTCCACTTGCACGTGAACACTGCCAATGACACTCTCTGCCTCGCATGGCCAGAATCGAGAATGAGTGATGCTGTAGACACCTTCTATCTGCTTCAATTCCTCCAATGTGCCTTCTACAACTGCTACCGTAGCATCGTCTAGTTCGAGCATCATCACTGCTGCAGATTGTTTGATCAAAGGTATCACAGACGCAATGATCAAGACTGCAATGAATATCGAGGCAATTGGGTCAAATCCTGTCCATCCAAACCACTGAATCAGCAATGTTGAAACAATCACACCCACCGAGCCCAAGGTGTCTGCCATGATATGTAGAAACACGCCTGAGATAAAGGCTTGGCTTAGCTGGATGCGTTACTCTCCATTACTTGCACCTACCTTGCATGTTGGCATTGTGTCCATGATCGTGCCCATGGTGATGGCCATGATGATCATGCCCACCACTGCCATGAGCATGACCATGGTTGAAAGCAAATATACCCACTAGATTTACAACGAGGCCAATAAAACTGATGAAAAGCAATCGGTGTGTGCTCATATGCGGTGGATCAATGAGTCTCTGGATGGCCTCTGTGACGATAGACAACGAAATAAGGACGAGAAATACGCCATTGAAGAACGCTGCCACTGTTTCAATGCGGCTGTACCTACAATATGATTCCATCCATATCAATTCAGAATGACAGATTGGTCATCAGAAGCTTACCCATATGAAAATTCAGAATTGGATGGCCATTTACTCATCACAGCGGCAAAGAGTCCAACACCAAGTGCCAGACAATCGAAAAACATGTGGATCGCTGTGCAAAAAATTAAGCAAGAGGGTCAGTCAATGCACGCGTTTCATGGCTACTGGCTCAATGGCTTACCATCCGATATAAGGCCGAGTGAATTTGTCCATACACCATAGGTCAACTGAACAAACATATACGACAAGTTGAGCAATAGAAAGTAGAATATTTGTTTCGAGTCGTTGTTGCTCAAAATGATGTCTAGCGATTGCTTCGCTGTTCTCAGAGGAGACGAGTTTGTGGAACTACTGTAGGCAAGTGTGGCTGTCTTTCCATAAGGCGTTGTGTGTGTGGGCAAGTCTAGAGGCGATGAATTGAACATGGTGTCATTTAAACGAGAGAGAAGGTTACAAAAAGAAAGTAAATGTGCAATTTTATTCATCATCTTGTTGAAAGGGGGAGCAAGTTTGCTTAATTAGAGTCCGCTGCAGCTGTTGGGATGCGCTTACAAAAAATATTCAATCTTGTTATCCTACATGAACAGATCAGTATCTGCAATTGTATCAAGTCAACAAATGCAGTCTTACCTTGATGGGCATATTGGAGGTATCTATCACTCTATCATTTTCAGGGGCAGCATCAAAGACGTTAAAAAACCTCTCGCCAGAGACGCTCACCTCGAGGATGGAGGCTAAATTTCCACAACGATAGCAGTAATTGGGAGCTGACCATACTGTGGATAACTTGTCATCAAAGAGGACCTGATACCCTGCATTACACAGTTGATGTGCCCTTAGGATATGATCCATCTTGTTGAGATGCAAAAACCGATCCACCACCAAACTACCAAATGTGTAGCCTGCTCCTCTTGCTGAAATCGCAAACTCTTCCTTATCTGGATCTGGATCTGACCACACTAAATCTGCCATGGCGCCTTCGTGTGGGATCTCTTTGAATCGGTCAATGATCTTTATCTGGTCTAAAACATGGATTGTGGGCGATAATCCTATGGACGCATGAATATCCAGCTCGAAACATTTCTCTCTCTCTCTCCCACTCTCGCTTTTCAAATTACCTCCATGCACACAAAATATGCTGTTATCCACCACCACCGACAGTGTCAGATAGTCAAACATGTCTGTAAAATACCTCCACACTTGCATGGATCCATATTTACGTACACATTCGGCGTAGAATCCATATGTCTATAGTGTGGTTGTGAATTTCATGCGAAAAAAAACAATCGAGCCCCCTACCATCCAATTACCTGCGTTACAGCTCTGGATTCATGATTGCCTCTCACAAGCTGCACACGATCTGGGTATCTCAATTTCAGGCAGGTCAGTAACGAAATTGTCTCTATGCTGTATAGTCCTCTGTCCACATAATCCCCAAGGAACAAATAGTTGGTGTCAGGACAATAGCCACCAATTCGAAATATCTCGATCAAGTCGTAGTACTGCCTATAGTCTCATCCATGTCTATTAGCTGCTGCCTCTTGTTTTGCATGATGACTGATAGTTTACCCGTGGATGTCTCCTACTACAGTTACAGGCGCACTGATATGCACTACGTTGCTCTCTGACATGAGCAGCTCTTTTGTTCTCTCGCAAATCTCTTTCAAGACGCATTCTGCTAGTAGCTGCTTTTTGTAGAGTCGTTCCAGACAAGCGTCGAGGTCCAGTGCTACCATAATGAGAAGGTTGGTATAGGTATATACAAGGAAAGAGAGAAAGTGATAAAAAGAAGGGAGAAAAGAGGGGAGGGAGTGTTAAAAAAAAACAAGAAAGAAAAAGATTTTATTTGCATCCTAACGATTGCAATGCTGTAATAGAGAGAAAACAACCTCTGAACTTTAAAACACCAATGCAAGCATAATAGGTGTGTGGTGCTTGAGAGGCAGAAAAGCTTATTTAGCATGGCACGCTCTCTCCTTGCATGTGGCATAAGAGCCTGATCTTACATTTACATCATGTAGAAGAGCAGCATGACAATGGGATTTAAAATCAGTCACTGAGCGAAATTGGAGAATTCGTCTTTCTTTCTCTCTTTTACATACAACAAATGAAGGAGGATTTGATAACGTCAGCTGTGTCGTTTCTATCGTCTGCTAACGTAAAGACAGCAGATAGAGACAAAAAGGTCGAGTTTCTTCGAAAGAAAGGACTTGATGACCAAGAGATTGAAGAAGCTTTCAGGCGAGTGGAGGCAGCAATTACACCGCAAAACCAACAAGTAGTAAGGTGGCATTCATCACAGACAGCAATGCAAAATGGCTCACTCTTCTTTCCTGCAATAGACGGCAGCAACGCATGTTCCACAGCTACCCCCTCGGATTCCGTATACTACAACACAAGTAGTGTATTATCCACCAGCACCTACACCACGCATGACAAACAGAGATATTGTGCGGCATGTGTTGGTGCTAGGCATGGGCTCATTTGCGTTAACAGCTGCACTGACACTGATCATCAAGGTAATACCATCTGTTACGAAAAAGAGAGAGCAGGCTACTCATTCAGATATCATGTAGAAATTCATGTCAAAAGTGTTCAGTAAGATTGCGGTATACCAGCGTGATAGATACCAGCAGCACGCACAGCAATGGAAGCGCATGGAATCCGCACTGACGCACCATTCCGCCAGTACCACCAATGACCTGCAATTAGCACAAGAGAAACTAGACAACTCACTCAACCGCCTGCTGCAATCTGCTCGAGAACTTGGGCAGCAAAAGCAGCAGCCTTACAAACCATTACGATCTACCATCGAGCGATTTACAAACTCGCTCTCGCATAACCCGCTTGTGACGAATACAGATACCCGCCATCAGTTCAACTATCAAAGTGGATTTGCATCATCCTACGCAGACCGCTATCAAGTGGACACAAACCACAATCTGACAGTACAGAGTATCAAGAGCGAGATTCGAAGTGTCAAGGGGATGCTGTTGAGTAGAAGAAACTTCCCCATTGTGAACACAGCAGCACCCTCCCCACTCATTTCTCAAGGATTTGTGCCTCCTGCGCCCACCATCCCAAGTCCATCCACCTACCATCCTAGAATAGGCAGATCCTTTCGAAATCAAACAAGCACAACAGTAGAAGATGCATCTCCCAGATAGATTAAATCCAGTACAGACTAATGACATGGAGAATGGCAATTGTGTATGACAATAAACACAGATTATGCTTTGACAAGTAGGGCGCACCCTGTAAGTGAGTAATACAAAGCTGTGATTTCAATAATGAAAAAAGAGTCAGTGACTGCAAAGAACAACATGCAGATGGAGCTAAATAGCTTCGAGTTTCTTCTTTTTTCCTTTGTTCTTTCTCTTTTACATATCTAATGGACAATAACAACAACAACTGGAGAGGCAGAGGCAGAGGCCGTGGAAACTATAATAATAACAATCGCAATAACCGTGATTACAACCAAGACTACAACAGTAACAACGATCATGGCAACGCGTATCGTGGCAACAGTGGTAACCCAGGAAGCATCTCCATCACTGCTCGTCTTGGCCCTACCAATGCGCCCATCAATGACCGAGTAGCTCACACAAACAACAACAGCAATCAACAGCAGCAGCAGCAGCACAACCCACGAGGTGGAAGAGCATTCTCGTCAAACAACTATAGAGGACGGGGCAATCGAGGCAACCGTAACAATGGTGGCGGCGGTGGCGCTCGATTCAATAGCGAGTTTGTAGAGGAAGACATCAGCATGCAACCGTAAGTCGATTACCTATCGTGTATGAAAAGCGCAAACAAGGCTCATCGTGTCGACATTGTGTAGAAACACTGCAGCTGGAAACATTGTTACCGTAAGTCAATAAGTGTGCTATACAACTGGCATGTCGACCAACACTTGAACGCATAGATCACTGGCTATCCTCCAGGCTCTGAAGAAAAGGTACTCGGCTTCATCACTAGAAAGGCCAAGGCTGCCTGGGAACCCCTCAATGTAAGCGTAATAGACAATGGCCTTGCGTTTTTCATGCGAATGACCTTTTCTTGTTTTTGTAATAGATTCAATACGAGCCAAAATCAATGCACATCACTGTAGTAGATGAAACGACTGCAGAGAGTCTTTGTAGAATGAACAATTTCAATTTCGGCGCAGCTACTGTGAGTTTTGATTTCAGGGTTTAGTACAAGGTTGACTAACAGAGATGATAATTAGTTACACATTACTCGCGGTGGACAACCTGGAGAAGGTGGAAACGATAACAGAGCAGGTGGGGGTTTCAACAGAAGTGGTGGAGCTGGCAATACTGCAAGAAGCGCCAATGCTGGCAGATCTGCAGTGCTGGCTGAATTTCTACAAGAGAGATGGAACCCTCAAGCTGGATTCTTAGACATGGACGAGTTACCGCCCACCTCACACAACATTGCTACAGTGATATCCCGATTACTGAATGAAGCTAAATATCTATTCGGTGACAATGTAAGTGAAAAGCAGGGTATAGGAAAGAGAATGCACAAAGTGCTGATACAGAGACTCTAGTTGAAAACACTGTCGTTCGCTCGTAACAAACTGTGGTCTGTTGTGCCCTTAAACAAAGTGCCAGACATGTTTCCCAACCTTCAAAACCTATCCATCGCAGACAACGACATTGCCGAGTTCCGAAGCTTAGATAAACTAGCCAATCGATTACCCAACCTGCAGGAACTCATGTTATCTGGCAACCCAATCCAAACCAACAACCCCCTGGAGCAGTACCAGCAAGAAGTGCTGAGACGATTCCCTACCATTCAATTCTTGGACGTTCAGCCTGTGAATGGAAGTCAAACAGCTGGATTAGCATCGCAAGCATCCACAGATCTGCCCCTTCCTGTTAGATCTCACTTTTTTGACAATGACAGTTCGCGACTCGCTGCCCAGGACTTGCTGTCGAAATTCTTCCCCTTGTTTGACACCAACAGAGGGTCTTTGATAGACTTGTATGACGCTCAAGCCATCTTTTCGACAACTTTCAGTAACAGCGGCACTTACCAGCAGCAAAATACTTGGGGAAGTGGTCAGATTGCACCTAGTCAGCGCATGGTTGTAGGCGGAGAAAGCATCGTCAAGCGATTACTGCAACTACCACCCACAGTGCATGATTTATCGAGTGCAGACAACTTTATAACAGATGCTTGGCAGACGCCTGGATCACAAAACCACCCTGTAGTACTGTTTTTGACTGTACATGGAGGATTCAATGAGGCAGGCTCCAGCACACCATTGTCGTTTGATCGTTCCTTTTTAGTGGCACCTTCTGCTCCTGGATCAAGGTAAGTCCGTGCAAGATGGAGATGTGGTTCATTGTTGTAACTCGGATCAATTATGTATAGAGCTCATATTGCTGGATGGAGTTATGTTATATTGAATGATTCCTTGGTTGTTCGCAATTTCTCAAATAAGCCTGCTTCGTTAGTTACAGTATAAAGACGCTGAATCCTTGTAGTTATGTACAATCCCAATTCTGAAATCAGAAAGCCCTCAATAAACAGTCATTTCACACGCTTTCATTCACACAACGCACGGATTGTGGACCCACATCCATCACTGTTTTTTTTGTGTGTTTACACTACATTATGGAGGGCCTTGATATAAGCACCATACCCAACACGCTGCTGGGCCGTATAATGCTACAGATCCCCAACCTGTCATCGTATGAGAACCTCGATTTGATCAGCATACTACAAACAGCATTGCAGAAATTCGGGCAGACGGATAAGCTGGACGCGTTTCTGGATTACTGCCAGACATTGAGCAATCCAGGAACCCCTTGGAAATGGGAGACTTACACCATCACGAATAGTGATGATTGGGAGATTGCAAACTACAAAAAATCGCAAGAACTCGCTGGTATTCGATTCTTACTTGCTTCAGACACTGTAATACATGATACCATTTTTTTATTTTATTTTTTGCATAAATGTTGGATTAATACATTCTAACATAGGCTAGACAAGACTCTGAACTGACACGCTATTCCAAAAGCATGCTGTATGATCCAAAATGCATACATTTCTTTCAGGGAAGGCCAATCCCTATCAATGATTTATTGCAAGACACATTAAACTACTTGCAACGAGAAAGCGACCCTATCGATCCTGTAGTGGAAGCATTGATTAAGTTACGGCTGGACAAGTACGATCAAGACAAGTCGGTTTTTGAGCGACAGACAAGTGAGCTGGATACTACAGATTATCATTTACTGGGTGCATTGATGGTGAGATATGATAGCCTTGCAAGTCGAGGCAGTGCCCCGAGATCTTGGTGTCTTTATCTGAGAGATTATGTGGAGAACGCTGATGGATCCATATGGCGCATCTTGTTAGAGGACGGTGAAACTCGGGTTAGTGCACAGTGTTCACTAGAAAAAAGCAGCAGTTACTGATTTCGTACATCTGTAGGTGACCTCAGATCAAGCACTTGCAGACATACGAGGCGTACTCGAAAGCGACACATTCCCCTCAGAATTCTCAAAAGACTATCGACCCGTGTACCTGTTTTACGGTAATCTAGACATCACACAACCATCACAACAACCACAACAAGAACAGGAAGGAGGAGAGACAGCTAAAAATGAAAGCCATGTCATCACATTAGACGACTATACATTTGATGATGAATATGATCAACTACTGTCACAAGAGCCACAACAAGGCTTGCAAGAAGAGGAAGAAATATGTAAACATTGTGGTATAAAGGACATTGTCGACGATATCAATGACATGTTCTTTTGTGAATTATGCAACCAAGGAGTGCATCAATTATGTGAGGATCCTCCTATCCAAAAATTTGAACAGAAGGTGGATCCTTGGTGGTGTCGGGCCTGCTCTAGAGCTCACAATATACCAATTCCTACAGCAGCTTCTGTCGCCAGAACGCAGTTGGAAAATGCTGCCACTCATGATGAAAATGTCCTCAAGAGAAAAAGACAAGACGAGACCAAGGCCGAGAATCATCTAGCGACTGACGGTGATGGTGTCATGGCTAAAAAACTATCCTGATTACGCCGTTGAAAATAGCTTTGTACATAGAGAATCCAATAAATGCTCCTATTTATGCTGTAGAAGCTGCTTCCAGATGGGCCACATTGAGACGAAAGCATGGCAACACTTTGATTCCTGGTTTTACACATTCCCTCGTACATTTTTAACACGGTCAAATCATGTCCTAGGTGATATCAGGCACTACGTTTGAGGGATGTGAGCTCTACTGGCAAACTACAGCGTGAAGCAAGTAACATTGATCGATGAAAAATTAGACTTTTTGAATGATTCAAGCACTTGGACTGGTACCAAACAATTGCTCTCGTTTAATAGTATCATCCCAATGCATTTTTTCGAAAGCTTTTGGTGGATGAATTTTGACTCGATTTTCCCTTGCTACCATAAGGAAAAATCCGTCAAATTCCTTTCATCGTGTTTTTCACCACAAAAGAGAGATAATTTTATAATGCACACCTGGGCTCAATCGAAAGCTGAAATCTCAAAAAATCATTTGCAAACAGATTTTACGAGTTTTTGTAAACAGAATATGAACTTTTGTTCCAAAAACTGAAATTGAGGTTTCACGCGTTTTGCGAAAGCTTTTTAATTAAGAACATCGTTAATATTAATGCCAATAGAAGCACAAAAAAAAGCTGTATCTATCTTGATAAAGACATGTGTATCCACATAGTAGTAACATTTCGAGAAAATAGCATTTGAGTGATGAATTTTCTTTAGTTTTCGTCAAATGCATGATCTGGTTGCCAGATTTTTCTTCTTCGGAGTTTGAACTGAAAATGCTGTTGTTGATTGCTAATTTAGACGGCATACGGTGGTAAGCGATGACAGGCTGTGACAAGAGCGAGAGCAACGCAGGTATAAACCCAAATCTGCAATGCATTAATGTTACGCTTGTACCAAAGCCAAAGACAAAGCCGTTGAACATGACAAATTTATTGTCCTTTCACATCTGACATCAAGTATGATCCATTTCATTACTAGACATGACAAAAAAAGGTGATTTATTATCAAGAATAAAGCGTTTTTTTTATTATTTAGAAAAGATAATCAGAGATTCCTTGATGCAACACGATTTACTAATAGCAATGTCAGTCATGATATATTCACAAAGTCTAGTTAACAACACTACTTACTTGCTTCATGGCATCCTTCTTACCCTTACGTTCGAGGATAGCAAGACGAGACTTATCCAACTTGAGGTTGGTGACAACGACCTTGGAGGGAGAGATACCAATGGGAGCGGTGGCACCGTTGACCTTCTCGCGAGAGACACGATCAATGTGGATAACCCACTTCTTACGGTAGACTTGAACAATCTTACCCTCACGACCCTTGTAGGTACCACGGACAACCATAACCTCATCATCCTTACGGACGGGAATGGAACGAACGCTGTGCTTCTCACGGAGTTCCTTGGACAAAGGAGCACTCATGATCTTGCGACGAACATCGGAGGTGGCGGCGAAATGAGCCTTTCTGCTCTTACGGCGAGAAGAACTGACGTCTAGTGTGAACAAGAGAAAGTAAGTAGTCTGTTTCATGATGGAGGTAGCGAGTGAAATCTGATTCAAAGAAACGCAATGGAAATCGAGAATCAAAATCGAGCAAATGACACATGTCTCTCATGAACGACGAGGCGATAGTTGTTGGTCTTTTGCGTCGAGATGGTACAAAGCACGACTCCCCTCCCTTCAGGCATAGTGTCGTTTCAGAATAAGCTCTTGTATAAGAAGTCGTTTCCAGCTTTTAGAGTTGTGCAAGTTGAGTTGATCTTGGGAAATCCTCTTGTCAAAAAATCATGTAATGTCAATCATCCAAGCATCCATCAATCCATTTTCATGTATCATCCATTCATTCAATCCATCCATTCATTTCTTTGATCAAATTCACTTTATCCACTATCTGATATTTACCAGCAGAGAACTTCATCCTGTCTATATGATGAAAAAGAGGAGGATTCCAAATGTAGCTTACTTGATCAGTACTTTTGATTACCTGATTTTCCTAGCCCGCACCTATTCATCCATAATGGATAGCGTAAAAAAAAAAAAAAATTATAGACACTGTATAGCCGGTCCGGACTCCAAACCTCATGGCTTCAACCATCAATGAGCAATGCCTCAAGCAAATCATTACCATGATCAATGCTGTATGTTTGATTATTTATTAGAGAAAATTGGCTAAAAAAGTTAATAATATAATGGTTGTTGTTATGACATAGCAAAAAGTATGAAATAGTACAAATGTATGAGTAGTCAAAACAATGCCCTACTGCATACATCATGTATCAGAGCCAGGCTACAGGTTAGTCATTGCCAATAGAGCAGAGCTGGCACTAGCAGCAATAGCAGCTACCAAGTAAGCATTGCTGTTGCTAGTGAATTTAGATGCACGAGAAGCATGAGAATCAGAAGAATTTCCGTTTCTGTTGTTGGAGTTGTCTGTTTTACTAATCTCCTTTGGAGGGCCGTTGTAAGAAGGTGTATCATTTGGACTTTCAGTCTGCAAATAGCTTGGAGGTGCTTTGTCTGTATCACATTGGTAGTAGGTATTGCATGTTGCAGCACATGTGGAAGGATTGACAGTGTCCTTGTTACAAATCATTTG
Organism: Mucor ambiguus; assembly: GCA_000950595.1. Classification (NCBI taxonomy): domain Eukaryota; kingdom Fungi; phylum Mucoromycota; class Mucoromycetes; order Mucorales; family Mucoraceae; genus Mucor; species Mucor ambiguus. Next base: position 137,305 of record DF836328.1, on the reverse strand, counting down.
ACATTCCTGCGCTTTCCCCGAGCATTCTGCTTGGACGACGGGCCATAAGAAAGGAGCGAAATCAGCGACCTTATGCTATATTATCAAGATCAGTAAATCACTGTATGCACATTCATATGTTTTATACTTTACTGAACACCCACAACCCCAAGCCATAGTAGTAGCATTACAGAAACTAAAGTATACAGATAAGATATAAGCATGCACAGTATCTTTATATAAAATCACTCCTTGAAAAGCTTACTTTTTAGGTGCTTGATTCGGCCCTCCACAGTTGTTCTGTTTATGCAATTAGAAGTGGATATAGAGGAGAAGAAATCAAATGGGTACTTACAGCACAATAGGCTGTTTGGCGCTGGCAGAGGTTTTCACGGGCAGATGGGTCTATTTTCAAAATATCCCATTCGACATTGGGTAAACCAGCTGTTTGCATAGAGTCAGTCTCGACATAATGAAACAATAAGCCATGTGCGATATACGAACCAGGTTTATCGATGGGCTGCTGCTGCGACACAGTAGAGTTACTGTCCACTGTCTCTACATTTTGAGCATGGATATTTGCTGCTTGAAAGAGAGTTGCAAGTGACAAGACGAAAACACTATTGAGCAACATTATTCGAGACGTTGGAATGAAAAGAAGAAGAAAATATGGTCATCAAAATGAAATACAAAAGTTGGCTAATGAAATATGATCCATTATACACAGTTATCCCTCAAGGAAAGACCTCTCCTCTCCCCTTAAAATGTGAATTTGATTGTTACAGTGTAGTTTTATTTAGATGAGAGCATTATTTATGATTCTTGATTAGGCTTTTGACGAACAAATTCAATCATCAATTCACAATGATCAGTGTGAGGGAAGAGATCAACAGAGATGGCACGAGTAGGCTTGAAGGGCATACCTCTGAAACGGTTTGATTGAGGGCGACATAATCTACAGCATTATGTGAATACCTTTGTTTCCCCCCTTTTCCCCTTTTCTTCACCTCGCAATTTATCTACTTACGTGACAAAATTATCTAAAGCTTGTTTGGCATCACAACTGATGTAGACCACACGATCAATATGTTCAGCATCACGAACAGCACGGATCACACTAGCATGGACACCATTTCTATTCATGGCATGTCAGCAAGGCCAAATTACACTATTCTCTCTCACGCACACACACTCTTACCTAGGTGGATCCAAAACTGCAATGACCTCCTCGTTCTTTTCACCTGTCACTACATCGATCTTATCCTCAACCTTATTCGCATAATATGTCACATTCTCAATGTCTACAGGGAGAGTATTAGCTTATGTAATCCAACCCGCCAAAAAAAAGATAAACTTACTGTTTAATTTAGCATTGGCCTTTGCATCCACAATGGCTTCAGGAACCATTTCAATGCCGACGACACGGTCGACAGAGCGTGCCATAGTAATACCAATTGTACCAGTGCCACAACAGAGATCCAGCAGAGTAGTCTTCTTGTTAGCATCAATGCTGCACCACTCTGCGCACTTGGCATACAGCAACTCAGCAGCAGGTGTATTGACTTGGAAGAATGCGCTTGCAGAGAGACGGAAACGGCAACCGAGTACATTTTCATAAATATAACCATCACCAGTCAAGGTCTCCATGGGAGCTTTGTCGGTGATGCCGTTGGAGTTACCATCCCACACTTGAAAAATCAAGGTAGTAACGTTAATGCCACTTTCTTGGGTCCAAAAATGAATCAAATCCTTCTTTTCTTGCTCCAAACGCTCAGGAGTCAAATCAGCAGCACGCAATTGAACTAAGATCAAGACATCGCCAGTGCTTTGAGTCTTGGTCATAAGAGTACGCCAGCAGCCAGTCTTTTCAACTCGATCATACACGGGTAAGTCTGACTTTCTAACGTAATCACCAAATACTCGAGCAATGTGTTTGGCAGTGTCAGATACATTTAAGCATTCACTAGGCTCCAATACAGAGGTAATGCCATCGCGGTACAGACCCAGCAAAAAACCGACCGTAGGCTCTCCATCCAAATTCTTACCAATAGTGAATTCGCATTTAGTACGATATCCATTGATCTCGGGAGAGGGGATAGGGTCGAGCACTTCGCAGGGCAAAGAACCCTTTTCAAAGGCCCAGGCACGTTGACTCTCATCACGGACATCCTTGAGACCCTGGATCTTTCTCTTGAGGTTCATCAATTGCTTTGTGCCATTACGGTTTTTCTTGACTAACTGGACATCGTAAGGCTCTCTCCACAGAGGGGTGACTTGATCTGCTAACTTTTCAGCTGGTGTACGGGTATCGTCTTTGTCATCCACCGTGGGTTGGTTTCTCTTTCCCTTCTTTCCTCCTCTGCTGCCACTCATGAACTTATCGCGATGCTCTTGTACGGTTTCGGTGATGTATTCACCAGCAAGTTGACGGTTTTTAAATGTGCTACTATTGACTACTTGGAGACATTTTTGAGCTTCTTCTTCAGAATCCACAGTGATGAAACCAAAATCCCATTCAGGAGCCTTCTTGATGCGGTTGTATCCCAACTTTTTAAAGTACTTTTTGACGGCAGGAAGTTCTCTTACTGGTAAATTGGTAACCTTGATGCGGTGAGTCATCTCGAGCTTTTGCTTCTTTTGTTGCTCGACAACCTCGTCTTCATCATCCACATCCAAGGGTCGCTTTCTGCCGAAAACGCTATCAATGATTGATGAAACTAACTTGAACATTGTACAAAGGTTAAGGGAGGAGAGAGAGAGAGATTGGGCCAAAAGCAACAATTAAACTTGATGAAAAAATTTGATCTGATACATATGTGATTGGTGCGGCTATCCAATGACATTTGACAGCTTTTCTCATCTCTTGCTCACCTATGTATCAATGTCAAATGTGAAGTGATGTGTGGTTTGTATGAGAGATTGTACAGACTCTAGGGATCACGATTTCAATTGCTTTAGAGATCTATTGATCTAATGTAATAATGTTAAGAAAGCAGTTTGTGGCGGGTTAATTTGAAATTACCAGACAATAGGAGATGCTGTAAAAGAAGGTAAAAAAGAATAGCCATGGATTAGCGTACATAAACATGTCATCGGATGTCCTTATGCCAATGCTAATGCTCTTATTGTTTTTAGAGGCAAGGTATAACTCAAAAAGAGCTACTTTATATTGAAGCCATTTGTTGTGGCATCGCATTTTCGCCAAATGATAAGTTATGTTCTTAGAGGCTGTTTTAAGACCCCTAGCACAACAGTACTAGTGAGATTTCACAATACACCTTGTTCTATTTTGTACAGCTTTTTAATCGTTTATAATACATAAATATAATATTGCTTGATGTCTATCTTGATGAATCCATTTTCCCGCCACTTGGCATGTTGTGTCTCCCCAATGCAAACACAGACTGGCATGACCAAACCATGTCTATACTCCAGCTAATGAAACTTGTCGAGTGATTCATCAATTCATCCGCGCATTGAACCGAGCTTGGAGCATTTAGAAAAAGCGCTTGTAATGAATTTTAATTCATGGATTTGTGATTCATAGGAAGCGCTCCTTTTTAAAGAGCAATCTAATTTGGCGTAAATGTATCACATTTTTAGCGCTTCTTTTAAAAGCACA
>DF836328.1:48275-58695 GCA_000950595.1 Mucor ambiguus | reverse complement strand
TTTTTACCTCGGTTATCTTGAATGGTTTTCTTGGGAATTATCATGACCTTACAGCAATTGTCTGCTCCTGCACTGGCCAGAAATTTACCCGAAGAGTTAAAGACTAAACTTGTGATGGCAAATCCATGTGCCTTTTCTACTTTTAATAACGGCTTGATTGAGAATTAGTGTTTTTGCATGAACAAGGGAGTTTCAATTAGACATGATGCTGATGATCTTACTTTCAATCCCTGAGCGTCAATAAGTCCAATGCTCAAATCAGTTGATGCGTAAGCGAGAATATCACCTGTAGGGCTGTTGCAAGCGAGCTGCTGATTAGTACTTTATCATCGCACACGAAAAGAGAGAGAGAGAGAGAGAGATAAATATCCTACTTTATACTGAAACCAGTTATCGTTTTCCGGCTAATACCCGCTGTTCTCGCTTTATGAACTGGATATTGATGGCCCCTTTTTCTCAATTTCCAAGCACACACAAACCCACGACCTCTTGAAGTTGGATTCACAATAGCATACAGCGTCTCTTCTCCTTTTGATGTGACTCCATACCTTCAATATTGATTCCATCAGTTATTCTTTCATAGTTTAGCTTGTATGGCTACTTACCGACAAGCACGAATTTCACATACAGTATTCCTGTTCAATTTGGGGCTATCAATCACCTGAACCACAGTGCCATCCTGGATGGATAAAATGATCAAGGCACTTGAAGTTGCTACTGCTACGTTCTCTTCCCGAATATCAATGTCGATGTCTTGTACATTCTTGAAGCGTAATGATGGGAAACACAATGTCCAATCTTGTGTTTTCAACACTGAGATCTTTCCGTCACTGAATCCTGTTACCAAGTAGTCTCCTGATCTGCTGAAGCGAGTGACCTTTTGGTATTCATCAATGGATTTGCATGTGCTTGTGGATAATGTTGACTTTAAGTGGAGTTTGCTATGGCAACTGTTGAGATTGCTGTCATCCAACATGCTGGATGCTCATTCCTTACCCGTATTCTGTCCCAAATACACGACAGTTCAGGTTGCGGCCTTGTTTAATCTCGTCCTCTGAGCTGTTGACTCCAGCAACCAGCAAAGGCAGCTATAAAAAGCACATATTACAGGTTAACATTTCCACACATACATGCATGATCAACAGAGACACGCTACGTTGGGATGGCAGGCAATGGACATTGGGCAGTCTTCCCTGTCGGATAGCAGCATTGCATCAACCTGCTCTAGCTTGCGGTTTACTTGATGAATATTAAACGAAACCTAATCAAGTAGACGATAAACACGCAATTTTAACAAAAAAAAAAAAACTAGCTTTGACAACGTACCAAATTGTTCTTGACGCCAGAGTGATTGGCTCCACCACCTCCTCCAGCAATCAGAACATCATCTGCTGTAAAATCAAGCCCGTAAACAGGGAAATCGACCTTGTTTCTTATGATTATTGGACGAACCACACCCATTTGATCAAAAAGATTTATTGAGTAAAAAGAGAAAGAAAGAAATGTGTCGAAAATTAGCATGAATGATGTATAAATGTGTGGTAGAACAAGGAAAAAACATTGGGATAAGTGACTCTATTTGCGCTACAGCCATTGTCCTAGCATCCCAGAGCCATTTCCTTGCAGGGCGCTCATTGCCAGACTTCCAAGCCATATATGAGACTATTCCTTTGCATCAAAATAGTGAAATGCTTGGCAAATGCATATAGTGAATGCTGTATTGATTAATGCTGTCGACGCATACTGAATGTTGACGAGAGGGGAATTTTTGGATATATATACTTTACAGAATGTGAGAATAATTTAATGTGTAGCAGTGCATTAAATTGTCCATTTTGGGAATAATAATACATTTGAGAGAGGAGAGAGCCTAGTTTTCATCAGATTCAATAGAGGAGAGATCCTCACCAGATGGTGTGCGATCGTAGTCTATCGCTGAATGTGTATAATAAATAGTGTCTACTGTGTAGAATCGGACTGACTTCCCACTTTTGCTGCCATAGCTGCTGGTAGAGCTCGTTGATCTCTTCCTGCTAAGATTGGATTTGAGTTGAGTAGAGATGCGGCGCCAAGTACGAGAGATAGAAATCATAGTGTGATGTTGTTTTGAGGAAAGAGGAAGAAAAGACGATATAAATAAAGGAGATTTTCAACTTGTACTTATATACATAATTCGACATGTCATGTTGCTTTGTGCGGGAATTAAGGGATTATCTTGCCTAACCTCAACCCCAGTTATGTATTATAGTGCACATGCGCACTATAATAAATTACGCACAACCATGGAGGGTGTATGCATTCAGAAGCATTTGTGCAATCGAATGATTTTGGAGTCCCAATCTAGTTTAATGTTTACCGCTCAAGGTGCCGATTCTTGATGTGTGTACAAGTTGACAGAGCAGCATTGTCAACACACCGTTTCAATGAACCGCCGGTTCCTTTGAACACAATCAAATCATATCATATCTTGTCAATTCTATCCTGTTTATTACACAGCGAACCAGCTAGTGACTCGGCAAAATGATTTCTTCTCGAGATAAATGACATGTAATGATACAAGTATTCTTAATAAAACGAAGATGGTATTAAAAATCGTTTTCGACCTTGGGCCACCACAGGGAAGTGTAGCCGCTTTTGAATTAGATAGCGTCTCCATCTTTGAAACAGTGAGTGCAGTCTATTTGACATGATGGAAGCCAAGTTTTTTGATGTGCGGTGTCGATGCTGCACAATGATCTCCTCCAGCCTCTGCGGTTTTTCATTCGTTTCTGCATTGTTGTAGAAGTGCATGGTAGGCGCAGCTGTGGCAACAATGATTTCTTGGCTCGTGCTAGTAGCAAGCATGGACGTTGTAGCTATAAACTCTCTTTTTCTGCCATTGGGCAATCCACAGAACAGACATGCACTAGGATAATAGAGCTCAGGATCGATGGTCATGTAGTTGCCTGCCCCAAAAATGTAGCGAGCCACTGGCATGATGGCATTGCCGCTACTGGCAATAATGTTCGTGTATGAGCTAGGATAAACATTGCAGGTGGGAGCGGGATCCATTTAGTATATATTTAGATATGGGATTACAGACAGGCAAGTAAGAAAACCAACCGGAATTAGACTTTAACATTGTGATCCTCTATTATATCTCCTTGGTGTGTATAAGGTACTCAACTAGTAGCTGGAGTGTTTACATTTGAGCAGTTGTAATGTGACTCTTGGATGTACACACATACCACATGTGCCATCTTGTTTTTGATTGTCTTGACGTGCATGCGTCGACATGATACAGCAGCCAGCGTGCATAGTTACTAGCGACAATGAAGAATAGAATACTTTCCATATGGAATGATGCGCAGCCACCTATTCCATACTGAAGTTAGAAGAAATACAAGGTGCTCACCGATCATGAATATTGCCGAGATAAATGCTTTAAAGACCTCATAGTTTGACAGCGATATCGGCTCTAACGCCATTAAGCAATAAAGATCTCGTTGGTTTGTCAATGAATTCTCTACTCTTACCCTTTTGACAGCATTTTCAAGCTAAAATTTAGTACTCGAGTCAAATTAGATCATTTTGCTGGTATTTGATAGATTTTAAATTTCGCTCAATTTGTATACATGGAATCATCTAAAGCAAAATTAATCATGAAAAGAGATAATTGACACAAAAGCAAAAATTAGGCTTGCATGAAAACTATTATGATGTCGTGGTGCTTTTATTTCTTGGTTCTTTTATCCAGCACTTTCTTGATGTAGAGTTCTAATAGCTCGATACAGACACTAGCATCCTCCAATGAATCATGCCCCTCAGTTCCCGTTTGAATGAACTTCTTTAAATGGGCTGCCGTTAATCCTCGTAAACTGTTTCTGTAGGGCAAGCCACTTTTGTGAGGAAAGAGCTTGAATATTGTGTTAGCAAATCAGATTTCTAATCAAAGCGCCATTACTTACTGCTACTGTATCAATGACATTGGTGTGCACAATGCGCAATGCGTTCAAGTCGTTCTCCAGACCGTGACCCACAATGATAGTGTCTTGATCAATATGCTTGAAGAGCTCTTTTCTAAGGCCATCCAAATCAAATTTGACGCCCTTCAGTGTTGTGATACCACTGTAGTGAGAGTTCAGATCGACAATCATATTGTAAGGTAGCACGAGTTCATCCACAAGAACTTTCATGTCTTCATCTACAGCCGTGAGTCGAATAAGTTCCATGCCTGCAGTTGTGTATCCCATTTCACAATCCAAGGCAACGAGTCTTTGTTTTTTTATAGTGCTGGTAGGAAGTGGTGCCCTGACATAGGGAATCTTTTGATGCAATACAGCTGTGTCTTCGTCTTTGTATACATGAGGGCCTCTTGTGCATCCTACGCTGCCCAAAGGGTCTTCACAGCAAGCATAGACCTTTTCTTTCGAACCATCCACCTTCATCATCCGTATTCTGTTGGGGTGATAGATGCAAGCATCCATGTCATCCTTGTCCAAAACAGCCTTGATCAGGTAATCTTGTCGACAGCGATCACATTCATGAATAGTGCCTACTGCATCGATAGCCGCTAGAGATGCTGTATTCGCATCTTCCAATAATTCAGGCAACGGGTACTTCAGCTCCTTCAACATGTCCATATCCACCACACACTCATTGATTCTCTCGATCCAAGCCGTTTTTGATGCGGCTGCTGCTTTGGGGTCCATCCATTCGCCATCCAAACCAACGTCTGAGGCATCAGTGCTGAGAGGTCGCTTTTTCAGGTTCATCAGTACATTGGCTGCCGCTTGCTTGTATCCTGCTTGGTTGGATGTGCTCGACAATATCTTTTCCTCTTGGTTTGTTGCATGCACTGTCGCTATTGTAGGACATTCGGCCAAGATGGGAGTGTATATCCTAGCAAAAGCTTCGTATAACTTGGTTGCAATCAGCTAGGCAAACGTTGAATACTGAGAGTAATGCAATCCCTTTTTGTGTGCATATGGATTACCTGTCTCACTTTGAGCGGGATACTTGACTTGACAGTAGGCATCACAGTAGGTGGCCCTGTTGGTTTCGCTTTAAACTAAAGTATATTTAGGCGATTGATCTCGAGGATTACATACCAAAAGACTTACTGTAGCTGTATGTGCTGTTCGTTTTCTAGCCTCGAGTGCGCTTATAGGTGCCGTCGCTTTCGTAGCTTGAGCTAATGGCTTTGAAGGTCGATTCACCACAGAAGAAGCTGGCTTATTCGTCTTGATAATTGATGCAACGGATCCTGATTTAGGAGCTGCCGTTGACACTGGGATAGCCATCTATCAGTACAGCTCTTTTCATAGTAAACTGGATGACCTACCTTTAATAGCAATAGGACCTGCTTTTCCAATGCTGCTGTTAGAAGAAGAAGCAGGAGATGCTGCTTTCTTTGTTGGTTCTGGTGCCAGTTTTTGTCGTTTGATCTGCTCTGAAGGACGACCATCGTCTGATCTTTGGGTTTTGTGAGAGTAAAAGCAAGGGTTTCGAGAGCAGTTTGGGTATAATGGACATGGAATCGACTTGAAGAGTCCCAGCGATGGCAACATGTGTGCTTGTATGATGAAAGTTGAATAATTAAAATTTTTCGACTCCCTCGCTAGAATATAAAGCAGAAGGGACCGTTTCAATTGGCGGCAAACATTGTGGTACTTTAGTAGGGCCAGCCATCTTTGATTTTCCTACCAGCCTCTGATAAAGACGAACAATGCTTTGCAATAGCTACATGCATTTGAAACGCTGATATTTCTACCTGCAAACCAAGCAAAAGAAATCAATTGTAAATCAAACAGTGAGTACCAGCATAGAAAGCAGCACACTGTGATGGTTTATTTGGTATTGTAGCTATGGACTGAACTAGCAGCATTCACTAATGTTCTATTGTTACTGGCGATATCACGAGGAGTGGTAATGGAAGCCAAGCCAGAGTCACTGGAAGACACATGCCTTCTTTTGCTGGGATGCTGCTTATTGTTGCGCCAGTTCTCGACCTCGATCAAATGGTAGGTAACACCATTCGCAAGTCCGTATGGGTTTGATCCAGGAACTGTCTCATCCGTCACGTATTCAGTTATTGAGACAATCCTAGCCACGATCCATTCTCTGCTTTGCATTTGAGCCGCGATATTGTCAGTGCTCTTCAAAAAGTAATGAGGAGCATTGATGTTGAAGGCTGCCCAGGGCTTACCTGTCGAGTTTCTTGTGGGCAGTAACAATGTCAAGTCTCCTACTTTGAAGCTATGTAGAAGGTGTGAGATGTCGCATCAAGGCTGTAGCTCACTGCCTGACTTACTTTTTGAACGCAATTCTCTCGGTGTATTCTCGGATCAAAGAGTCGTATTTATCTGTGAATCATTGGTGTTGGAGAGAATCCATGCATAATCAACCAAAAATGCCAGGGCTTACCTTTGATAAGACGGTATTCTTTCTTGAACTGTTTAGCTTGGTTGTAGGTATCACGAACATACTTGACCACGCTAAACACAAACTTCTGGGTATTGACACCAGAAGACAGCTTCAGTACTTCATTCCAGATAGCAGCATCATCGTCGCTTGGAGTCACCATTGTAGTGAGAGCGATCAATTCGTCCTTATCCATGGGCATTTGCAGTTGTGTCACAATTTCAAAAATGACATTTTTTCTGAATTCTTCAAGCTTGTCCGCCATTCGACTAGCAATCGACCGCCATTCGTTGTGCATGTCAATAAGGTTAGAGTAGCCCTCTGTTACGTCCGCTAGTTCTTGCGTGGCTGCGTCCAAGTTGTCTTTATTGAGGCCATATTCCTTCTCAAAGCCCTCCAAATTTTCTCTAAACAAATCCACATAACCGTCCAGACTCATCTGTTGTAGATCTTGATCGTTTGGCCTGAATCGCTTGAGAAGCTTTCTCACTGCAACATCGATTGCCTGTTGCTCTTCCTTGATGGCTTTGAGTTCTTCGTTCTTGGCATACCAGTCATCTTGGCATTGCTTTACCATGGATCGGGTTTGCTCTTGTAGTTCCTTGATCTGTTGGGTGGCACGGTCCTTGGCTTCCATGTCTGCGTGCAGATTGCTCAAATGCTCTTCATGAGAAGCACGCTCTGACTCGAGCTTTTCCTTGACTAAATCCATATTTTCACAGAGTTGATCGAAACGACGCTGCAACTCTAGCTGCTGCTGCTTGACATTGACTGAATTTTGCTCCTCTTGTTCGATGTGGATATTCAGCTGGTCGACTTCATCCTTGTGGTGTGATAACAAGGAGCTAATTTCCTCCTCAAGGTTTCTCTTCAAGTGCTTCTCTTCTTCAAGCAAGGTATTCAACTGGTCAATCTTGCTTTGGTGATCAATGGAAATGGAGTTGAGTTCCGACGCATGCTCAATTTCAAGATTCTTCTTCATTCGCTTCTCTTCTTCTAGTTTGTACTGCAAATCGGACAGCTATTACTGGCATTGTCAGCATGTATCTCTCCTTCGCATAGCTCTGCTCTATTACCTTGGCATTGAAATCTTCTTCTGCGCTTGCAATTCTAAAGTCGGCAGACTTGTCTTTGTTTTTAATTTCGTTCAAGAACTATTACACAGCATTAGCAATTAATTTGGCAGGACATGTATTGCACCTACGCTTCGTTTGACTGACTCGAGATCCTCCTTTTCGCTCTCCAGCTGCAGACGTTGGTTAAGTGCTGCAGCGATAATTTCCATTTAAAGTAATAACTTACAGTCTTAATCACATCCTTCAATTGAACAATTTCTTCGGTCTGATCCAGACCATCTTGCTCTATACGATTCATTTCCTGTTTGACGATACCCAGCTCAGCTCTTGCGGCTGTCAGTTCCTCATTGCTCTTGTTCTTCTCTGTTTGAATCGCTTCTTTTTCTCGCTTCAATTGTTCGATCTCTCGTTTCAGCTTGTCATTTTCCTCTAGTAAGGTCTTGTCGTTTCCAATAAGTTGGTATATAGATGAAGTGGGTGATGTCAGTTTCGAAGATCTGATGTCTGCTGTATTAATATCGAGCATGGATTGTTTGATTTCTTCATGCTTCATTGCTGTCATGGAGCCTTGCATTTCTTCTACACAAATAAAGGCATTGTCATCGAACAGGTGATCTCGAACAGAGGTCATCCATTGCAATTTCATGTTATCGAACTCTTGCTTCATAGTGTTTAGAACACTAAAGAGGGATTTATCCTTTTCTGTCTTTCTAGGTGATCCACTCGAGTCACTCTGATCACTACTGCTGCCACTAGGACTATCCAGTGTCCGAGAACCGCTAGCGATGAGAGGTGTATCTACATAGAGATGCTGAACAACGGATATGAATTGGGTGATATCCTCTATGCCGATATCAAGTTGGAAATTGCTGTCGTTGCCGTTGACTGAGATTTCAGACTGTGGAGATGCTTTGTCGACCTCAGGCACTACACAATAATGTCGGCCAATGCAGATGCAACTACCAATCCCTCCTTTGACTTACTTGAAAGCTTGAATGGCATCTCTTTGACGACTCTCTGTCTAAAATACTCTCTACGGCTTTCTTCAGAAGCTCTATATTGACCAAGAACATCACCTATCAATGTTGAGTTGGTGACAAGCAGCTACATGGAGATGATAAAGTGAGCTATTCAAGCTTGTCAGAGGCATAACATCCACACTTACATTTGTGTATTCTCTTCTGCGCAGTATTTCAATCATAATGGCACCCTAATTTGCACGTCAGCGTCTCTATTGACGGCCATCCGCTGGATACTTACGTATGAAAACACAATTTGTGGTAATATCTGCAAATCGTTGCCCTTGTGCCTTTTGCGAAAGTCATCCATGTGTTTATTGTGGTTGTCGAGATCGATATTCGCTTCATGAAGCATCATTTGAAAGTTGGATATGATTTTCATGCAACTGATAAACACAGCAATTGCCTTCTTTTTGGAGCTTAATAGTTGTTCCGTTCGTTGTCGCACAGCAAGCTCATATTGTGCCATTTCAGGTAGTGATTCCTTTATGTTGATGGCAGCAAAATGTAAAAATGAATCAAACACTTTGGTCGAGGATGGGGGTTTAGAGCCTTTCCTGGCTAGCGTAGCGAATGATGCTGCAGTGGGCATGGTGGATCCATCATTAGAGAGTGCTGTTGAGTCGCCAAATCGATATTCATCCAGTGCCAACGAGTTGAATTGCGCTGATAAAGGTGTGTCGCTAATCAGCGAGAGCTTCTCATAAGCGCGCTGTAAATCCCGCTTCATTTTGTTTCGTTTCTCTTTCAGATTCTTCATGTACACCTTGATTTCTGCAAATATCTCTCGCAGGGAGTACATGTTGATGCTAGCTTGCACTCTTTCTTTCAAGTAGCTGGTATCCGTGTTGATTTGATCAAAGAAACTCCTCATTTCAGAGGTGCCTGCTGATAGACGGTCGCATAGCTGTGCAGTGGCTGACTTGATTTGCATGATATTCTGTTTGTCCACAAAGTCAATCAAGTATTGCTTGGAATGGTCATCGGAGACCAAGACAGTCCTGACGGAATCATGTATTTTAAGTTTGCTTAGTATGAGCAAGTCTCGATCTACATTGGCAAGAGTGGGCCGTTGCTTGTTTAGAACTTGCTCTGCTCGGCGAAGATAGAGAAAGAGCCTGGTTTTGGTGGGATTTGAGTGTGTTTCCAGGTTCTTCATTGCCACATTGAGTGCACTTTGCTGTATTTCATGCTCATTGAGTATTCTGCCAGACAGCTCAAAATGCGTAGTTGCAGTATCTATCAATGACTATGGAGTATGATCAGTATCAATCTATCGCACCCAATCAGCTCATCATCACTCTACCCTGCTGTAATGATCAATAGCATTGAATAATTTCAAGGATTCTTTGGAGGCGTCGTCTGGTGATAGCAATTTAATCGACTTTTTGAACTGCTTGGTCAGCGAGGTGCCTATGCATTCATCAATATGAGTGTCTAGTACGCTTATGCTGCTATTGATTCTATACCATCAATTGGAAGTATTTGGCGCTCTAACACTGGTATTTCTTCCTCCAATACAGCCTGTATATTCTCCTCTGCTTCAGTACTGTAGCATCTGGTATCGTAGCATAGCACAATCGCTTCGTCCTATCAAAAAAACGAATTAAACCTTGATTCATTATTGCGACCACAAACATACGTACACTGCCTTGTGATTTGACAACATGGCTTAGGTTGGTATCTCTCACTTGGATGCCTAAACTTGTCATCAACACTTGACTTTCAATAGGCACTCCACAAGCGCTTTCTATGGTTTCCTTCAGTTCAGATAAACTGCAAATAAACTATCGGTTAATTATCTGACATTCTGCTCCATTTCTTCTTTCTTTTGCTTCTGCTCTTACGTTTGGATATCACTGGTATTGGCACATTTAATTTGTATCCCTGTTTCTGACCTATACACTTTCATTTTTGTTTGCT
>DF836328.1:2252-21392 GCA_000950595.1 Mucor ambiguus | reverse complement strand
TTTTCATTGATCTAAACGTTGTCAACAACAAAATAAAGTGAGTTTTACCAGTCTATTTGTTTGCCTATATTCTAAAAAAACCGGTTGTCTACGCATGTACGAAGAACATCAATAGATTAAATTTCAGAATATTTCGCTCTTCAAATGGCTGCTTCCTTGATACTAAAAGGTGTCAACTTTATTGAAACAGTACTTTTTTTATACTGATAGAGAATATGCCATAAGGAAAATTATCTTGTATTATATTGTGCAATATTGAATGAATGAAAAAGTGAGTGCATATATTTATATAACGAAAGTTGGCCCTGAGAAAGTGGCATCCCGCATAAAACAACAGACCCTCTCTAATGCTTTACAACAAATACTTTGTGATTAAAATATACTGTAAATAAGCCATCTCTCTTTTTATTCATATAAAAATGGCCCCAATTTGAAGCTAAATATTTTTTTTTCTCCATAAACAATATTTTCTCTCTCTAAAACATTATAGCTATACAAGATGCGTTTCAATATTCTTTCTCTGGGTTTAGTCGCTACTGTAGTCATGTCGGCTTTTGTTCGTGCCATCCCATTTGCCGAAGCTATTGATGGTGCTAATAAATCAATTGGCAATACTGGAACGGGAGATAGTGATTTACTTAATCGTGTAGCTAGGCATGATATCAATGGTGGTCCTACTGACGGCGACCTTACTGGCGACGTCCGCGACCTAGGTCAAAGCATCCCTGACGACCCCGAAGCCGGTGCCGAAAGCATCGCTGACACTGCTTTAGGTTGTTCCCTTGGCAATGGCTTGAAAAAGGCCATTGGCTGCGTAACAGCTACCTCTAATTCTGGGGCTACTGCTAATAACAAGAGATCCTCACGCCTTTCACGCAGACAGTTGCTTCAACGTCGTGCAGAGGCTGCTACTACTACTGATGCTACCGCCGATCCGTTGGCTGCTACTAATGCTGCGCCTGATGATGATAAAAAATAGAAGGGAACGCTGGCCCGTCGAAGCCCTGATGATGATGATGTTGAAAAAGAAGAGAACTTTGTTCGACGTAAAACTAGCGAGGATGGCGACGAAAAAGACGAAGAAAAAGACAAGGAAAAACGCGAGCGTTCTGTCAATGGTGAAGTTGATGAAAAGGAAGCTGATGAGCAAGAGCCTGAAGAAGAAGAACTTGACGAGAACGAAGTTGAAGATGATGGAATTGAGGTTGAACCTGACGAGGAAGATGCTGATGAGCTTGGAGATGCTGAGCCTGCTGGTCGTCGCTAAATTCCATTTCATTTTGGTTGTTTCTTTGACCCAAGCATGTTTATCTGTTTCTATGATATAGTCTTTGTCCCATTCAAAAAAAAATCTCTTGTACTTCCTAACCTTACTATCAACGAATAAAGTTTTTTTATCTGTATTGCAATACATTGCCGCTAAATTTACTTGGAAAAGAAGCACTTAGTTAAGGATCGGAGTGGCTAGAGCTTAAAGATAGTTCAACTTACCATACAACAAAGGAATACAATCTCTTACACATGTAATATTAGTGAGAAACAATCACAGTCTACCCTTGGCTTTTGATAACGGGTAGCACGCGGAAGCCACAAGTTTAAGTGATGACTCAGTTACAAGAGCGTGCTGTATCGAAAAATATGTTCTGTATTTCACATTGGAAAATAGCAGAGCAAGCTCCAATTATCTAATCATAGAAGTTTGACAATCACATGGTATGCTGGAGCAATGTTAAATAATGAGTATCCCAGGAATTCTGAGCCACACCTCATCAGTAAATCTTTTTAAACTTGTGCTATAATCATCGTTAAATGCCGTTTTTAGAGGTAAATATGTGGCAGAGAATAGAAGACGGAAAAGAAGGAATACGACACATCAGAGTTGCACGGAGAATTGACCTTTTTAAGGTTACTACTGGTGGTCAAAATCCGCACAGATGACAAAACTACAATACTATCTAATGAGCTATTATAGAATGTAGGGAATCATAACAATGCATACTATAGATGCATTCTATCTATATGCTTTGTGAATTGATTGACACTATATAAGATTTGAAAACATGTGAATATTCTTAGTACTGAGTAGAGCCATTCTCTGGCAACTCTGTGGTACTTTAAAAGATGATAAGCCTGTGGCATAGTGAATGATGCTCCATTAAGGAGTCGAGGACGATCCTACCCCTTCTATATTATTTTTTTAGTTCTTTATAATACAATTCTATGTTCAAACGCAATGATATAATCCAGTAACAACAAAGGAGATCTTTAATAGTCCTCCTCATTTGGTTATTTGCAACACCACGTTCAAACCACTGCTAGATCATGCTATGTACAACTGCAATATCTTCCATTGAAGTAGTACATGCTTTTGAATACAATAATTAATGAAATCAGACATCCTCAATCAAGGTGGTTAATTGATTTCTGCTGTCAATAATGGGCGTTCTGTGCATGAAACCATAATATTTCTACTAGATGCCTTTTACTGTCATACTGTTTATTCAAACTACTGTTTTCGACGATATGATATCACAATGGAATGACTACCAGTAAGCTTTCTACTGAGCTTTTTCTGTTCAATAGTTTTAGAAAATTACGTATAGATAAATCGGTCTGATGGTTCTTTGAAATGAAAATCAAGGAGGGCTATGTTGTGGAAGAGGAGTTTTCAAATAAATAAACAATCAAACGGATTCAAACACATTTATCAGTGTCTTAAAAGGCTAAATCACTGATAGCTGTTGTATATCTATTTCTCATATAAAAGAAGGAACTGCTCGTTGTGTCCAATACATTATTTTCTTGTTCAATCATCCACTTTACAATGCGTTTAAACATTTTATCTCTCTTCTCTATCGCCGCTATAGCCATGTCAGCATCCTCTGTTTATGCTGTTGACGTTTCCGGCGCAGCTGATGCAACTGCAAACATGGCTGCTGGTATACCTGGATGTGTCACTATTGATCAAGCTGGTACAGTTGTGACATGTGTAACTGATGCTATTGCCCCAAGTGCCGAATCAACTTTCCCCCAAAAGCGATCATTAAGACTATCTAGACGAAAGCTATTAAGGCGTCATGGCTCCAACAAACACACAGAACAAGATGTCGCAGATGAAAGTTCTATTGCTGGAGACGAAACCGATGTCTATTCCTCCACCTTTGATGACTCTGATCTCTACGCCTCTACAGCAGACAGTACATTTGCTAATTCTGCCAACGTCGATGAAGAAGAGGAAGTTAATGCCGCTGATTTGAGTACAGAAGAAGCTGGTGTTTACTCTGCTGCCGATGATGAAGCTGCCGCTGCTGAAGATACTAATGCTGAACTTGCTTCTGACACCAATGACACTACTGCAGAGCTTACCTCATTCGATGATGATCAAGACCTAGATGTCGACCAAGACCTTGATGTTGATCAAGACCTTGATGTTGATCAAGACCTAGATGAGGATCAAGACCAAGATGTAAATCAAGATTTGGATATTGATGAGGGCGAGGAAGAAGACGAAGAGGAACCTGATGAAGAAGAGGAAGACGAGGAAGAGGAAGATGAAGATGAAGAAGATGAAGATGAAGATGAAGATGAAGAAGATGAAGATGAGGATGAATATGATGAAGACGCATACAACGATGGCTACAGAGATGGTTATGCTGCTGCTTTTGCTGATAATGCTCAAGAGCCTGATGAAACTGGCGATGAATATGCAACTGCTGATGATGAGATTATCTAAATACAGCATAATCAATGCTGTTCTCTGGTACAAATCTAGTGCCAAAAGTCTTTTTTTTTTTTGCTTTTTTCAATTTCACAAAAGACATAGTGTAATAATCTTCTTCAATTCAATTTTATACAAGCTAATATCAAAAATAAATAAATCAATTTTATTTGTTAAAATCTGTCTCGTCCGAAGTTTTTGATACTGATAAAGTTTGCATACAGATCAGAAATAGGAGTAGATGGACAAAATTCAGGGGTAGAATATGCTTGTCTCACCAGCGAACGGAAATGATTATGTTTTTCATTTGTACTGACAATAGAGTTCTATATAGTAGAAATTCATTGTGATATTAGCCACATTGAACATAATGCTATGCACCGCACAATACTACCATCAGGCATGTACTGGTGCCGAATAGCATAGCATTTTTATCATACTTCATAACTGTATTTGTAATTACTACTCATGTAACTCAATACCACAAACACATATATAGTCAACTGTCATATGCTTTGGGTAAAGCATCATGTATTTTAAAGAACAAAAGAGATAACTTGATAATTGCGTGTCTACAAATTGCCAAGTGGCCCATTTATAAATCGTTTGTATAGATTGATAGCATACCAAGGAGCTAGTAATTGCTCAATTCGAGGCTTCTGTCTCTCTCTACCGACTCCATACTCAGTGTTGTTTATATCATATAAGAAAAGAGGGGAAAAAAAGATTACAGACATACATGGAGGAAAGGGCTAAACATTTACTTTGGCTAGTGTATTTCATGCAAAGCAGATCCCTTTCACCACTTGGTACAACCTAAAGAAAAAAACGTGTTGATGTATTCCTGAAAATAGACTAAATAGAAGATATTAGCCTGCACAGCGTACATGGAGTCATATTTAGCAAACAATAGCAGGGGAAAAAGCCTCTGTGTCCTATAGACATCTGTGAAACAGTTCATCAAGAGACTGGCATATCTCTACTGAATGTCAGGAGACGCCTTGCTGGCCAAGATTGGATGCAGAAAATCAGATTTGTGCATACAAAGTAGACGAAAAGATAGGGACAAACTTACTTTATTTGTTTATAATGAAAAACTCTTTCATTCACTCCTTGAGGTATTTTGATCCAGCAAATAAGAACTTGGCTCCAGTAGTCTATCAGTTAAGAAAAACAAAGAATATAGTATTCTGCTACTGTAATTCTCGAACACCTCTGAATCCAGGGTTATAAATACTTGAAATGTCTTCCACTTGGTTCTATTTTCTTCAACTTTATTACAAAAACATTTAACAATATGCGTTTAACTATAATCTCTCTTGCCATCTTCATAACAGTTTCATCTAGTTTTTCAGCTGAGGCATCTTCAGGAGACGCTGCACACCACGTTGAAGGCTCTGATTCCGGCGCTGTTAGTCGTCTTGTTGGTGGTCATAAAAATGCTGTGCCTACTGTAGCAAGCAAGCTGGAAAGAAGATCCTTTACTTCTCGTAGTAGAGCCATCACCCGTACTAAAATTCAACGCCGTAATAACTCGTTATTGCCTGATATTGTTATACCATCCATCACATCCGCTCAGTCATCTGCTCCTGCCGCTCCCCGTCCAATTCCTCAAGCTGTATCTTACCCTGTTGCCGCTGCTGCTGCTCCTGTTACTCAAAGCTATTACACGCCTCAGCCAGCAGCGCAAGGATACACAGCTCCACAACAAGCTGCTTCCCTTCCAAACTACACGCCTCAACAACTGCAGCAAGCAGCAGCGCCAGCGCCAGCAGGAGCGCCCTATTATTACACGCCCCAAGTACAACAACCAGCAGCTGCTGTACCTGCTGCTCCCAAGCTCACATTGCCTACCCTCTTTCAACCCCCAAAAGAAAAGGAAGATGACAACGATGACAGTGACGATGAAGACGAGGAAGATGAAGATGAAGAAGACGAAGAGGATTATGATGCGGACGATCTTGTCACTCGTCGTCGCCGTCGTTAAAAACTGCCTCCTTGTAAAAGCATTCAAATTGTGTATAGTAAATCAATAAAGAAAAATGTTGCGTCTATCCATATCTTCAAAAGCAGTTGGTACCAAATTTCTCGTCTGTGTTGTAGTACACTCCACTTTGCCATGGGAAATAGAGCAAGTATTGGCACTGTATAACCCCTTAGAGGATCCTATCTTGAAATAGCTTGTAAGTAAGGCTAGTTAGTACTTCATGCAAACACATAGCTTGTTCGATGCCCCTTCTTTAAGCTTTTTATTTACGAGAACATTCTCTTCATTCTATCAAAAAGTGGGCAGAGTACTTGATAAAATCTCAAAGTAAATGCGTAAATTAATGTGCAAAAGGGTGAAGTCTACCACGCTATAGTAATGCAGATAGCTTGGCACTCATTTTCGGAAGCGATATACCTCTCGAATGACACTCCTTTGTCATTTCTAGATCATCCGCCTACATTCACTGAACGCAGCTGACACTGAGAAGTTTGTTTGATCTTTGTGTGCACATTTGTTCCAAGCAGGCATAATTTCTTAACTGTGTTGCATGCATGATTGCTGTTTGAAAAGAAGATTGAAAGCTTTTTGTGCTCGACATTGTTGGCTTTATTACATATCGTCACTTTATATGTTGAGTATCGAATGATGATTGCAAGAGGGGATACAGTCAAAGTGTACGCTAATCCAGCTATTTGTCTTGGCTGAAATTGCTGCATTAAATAGCACCTCCTTTTATAGCTCCTCTGTGAAATCTACTGTATATCTCCTTGAAGTGTTTTTTAGAACTACAGCCTAGTCTGACAGCTAAATGCAAAGCAAAAAGCCCTACACTTGTTATACATGAACAAAATACAGAGTGATTTTATTCCTACCCAACAAAAATTATGATAGAGACATAAATAATGCAACAGACTACAAGTTATACATGTATTTATCTTTCAATTTTTTATAGTTTTCAATGCGCTATACTCTATTCTCTACTGGTATTTTTGCCGCAATGGCCCTCGCTGTCTCTGCTGACATATCTGATTTCTTTGACGAAACTCTCGAGAAAAACGGTGGCGTGCTAAACACAGTTGTTAGTAATCAATTAGCAGGAAATATAGTTCAAGCTATTCCAGCTTCAATTCCTCAACAAGCACAACCAGCATCTAATGGATTGACTGATTCACAAATAGCAGCCATAAATCAACAGTTGGCTCAAGCTGCCTCCGCTAATTACCCTCAGGCTATCCCAGCTACTTATCCCCAGACCCTGCCTGCCAGTTATCCTCAGGCACTGCCTGCCAGTTATCCTCAGGCACTGCCTGCCAGTTATCCTCAGGCAATTCCTGCTTCATATCGCCCGGTTACCCCACAAGATGTTCAGTATATTCCTTACCCTGTAGCGAGTAGACATGAGGATGATGACGAGGAAGAAGAAGATGAAGAAGAAGAGGATGAAGAGGAGGAGGATGAGGAAGAATTTGACGCAGATGATCTAGTAACTCGTCGTCGTCGCTAGGTCATCAGTCGAGGTCTTTTTTTTTTTATGGCTATATAGCATTCAAAATCAAATAAACTCTTAATTTTTTTATAATATTAGTTATATTTCAATTTGATGTGCTTTGCACCGCATTTTAAGTGTCTGTTGCTTTTTTTGCATGTACATTGAATGCGCAGGTACCTGTAGGCTTTGTTTGTCGATCTTGGAAAACATACGAATATATACAAATGACATTTTTCCTCAATTTAGTGTCGAGTCCTATGACATCTTGGACGATTTTACAAGAAACAGGGCACCAATATCCAGTGCAAGCATAAGAATGTGGCATACAAGCAATATGTTTCACTTGCGTTTTTTGTGCAAGCTTGGGCAATAAAACATCCACAAACAAAAACATCAGGCAAATGATTATCCGTGCCACTCTATATGCCTTTGTATTTGTACCAAGATCTCTATGTCAAACATTAGAACTTTACTTTCCAAGTCCGTGGTATCACATAAAATCCCTCTACAGCCGTAAATTCCAGTCTTCTGCGATGATCCACGTTTGCAGGAATGAAAGCAGCTTGCATACAGATAGACAGAATACTATTATTACCTCAAATTACCCGTAATCAAGCACATTACAGCAAAATTCAGGTGCATTTGACCAGCAATTTCTCGCCTTGTGTCGTTTTAGGCTGCCAGAATAGCAATAAACCATCGCTCTCATCTAGCACCTACTTACTGACACCTTTGCTCAACTTTTTTGGGATCTTGAAAACATGGTAAAAAAACATGAGGTACCCCTCATGACTTTCATTGAAAACCAAATGATCGTTTTTTTTACAGCAAAAATGAAGACTTCTACTATGATATATCTTGAGTCAAAATTATTCTCTCGATTTAAGGCAACCCCTGAAACTTTTTTTGTGCGACCTTTATATGTAGAATCTCGACATTTTGGCCTAGAACGTCGTTTCATATTTTCCAAGATAGCTCAATAAATTTGTTCCAATTATCTCTACCAGATAGCATCATTAGATGCGTCTCAAAAAGTACTCTTAAAAAGCATAAGGAAATATATTGTGATCATGACCACTTATATAATCAAATCTTGCAAAATACGCAGATCAGGTCGATTTTAATCGAAATCTGAACAATCTTGACTAGTATGCACTTTTGAGTTTAAAATAGGTTTGGCTGGCAAACGTAATGCCATGCCCATTGTGATGTTGTTGGAAGCCTATGAGCATGGCATTGCGATTCGGAAAGTACTACAGCTTATAATGGTCACTTCATTTTGCTTTCTGTTGTATGTTTCATATCTGATAGGTTCAAATTTTGCAAAATTCTCATCTAAAGGCGAGTTCAAATGCACAATACAAAATCGCCCTCTTATTTAACATTTCATATCCTTCTTTGACTTCAGGCTCTTCTTGATAGGTATCAAACGGTTTATATGCAATTAAAAAAATATTGCAGTATATCCAGTAGTGCATCACTTTTATTGTTATACCAATTTAGTTTCTGATGTATATGCACACATAACATAATGCATCTACCAGATCGGTTCCTGGATTATGTTTCAAAATGTTTAATTTGAGCATAGTTACAGCAGCTTATATTCTTCGTATTTTAGCTTTTTCATCCGTTATTTAGGCAACAACTACATAGTACAAGTTATGAGCATCAGATACTGTACTGTATCGTCATGGATTTTGCATGAATTCAATATTGACCATGACACTCCGCTCTACCACTCGTGTCTGCAATGCCACTTGACGATGAGATCTCAAAACATAATGTCGTTTCTGAAAAGATCCAACTGACAATTGCTATCATTCTGAAACTGCTGACAACCTTGGATTGACATTGTTCACTTTTTTGAGCAACATCTGCTGTTGAACTCAACTTTATGGCAAAAAAAGACAGTACAAAAAAAACTTTTTTTTTGAGATATTTCTCTCGTCACAAAAGGATGCCATGATATAGACATTGCTCTTTCATCGTTTCATCCTAGTTTGCTCTATAGATATGTTAAGGTAGTGTCGTGTGACCAAACAAAAATAGCACCTTGAGATCTACTAGAGCACCATTTTAATCATTGTTCTTTTCCACAAAAAAAAAGAGACTCTGTTCAGTCCTGGACACACGAAAACTGGGCTCTACTAGACAGCAGTAACGCCACAGCGATGGACACTGCTTTCGATCCAGCTACATTTTTGAATGACAACCAAGCAGCCTTACTTCAACTGCAGGATTTGTTCGGTCAAGACGAATTGGATCTCGGAGGAGGAGAAGACCCATCATTGTATTATGATGAATTAACGTTTGGTGTGTGCAGCAATCAATTTGTAGTTTAGAACCAAAATTAACATTTCAAAAAATCATAAATAGTCCCAGATCATACATCCACCATGGTTGACACTATTGAGCCTTCTCATTTAATCAACCAAAACTACGTCGACAATATTATGAATACCATTGTGACAGAAGTACCATTATCGAAAAGACGACGCAGTAGCACTTGCAGCTCAAGTTCATCCTTGTCTTCCTATTCATCCTCATCCTCATCATCCGAAGAGGACGAAGACGAGGAGACATTTTCATCACTGACTTCTCGCAGATCAAGTCTCAGTAGCGACTCTGAAGAGGAGCAAGAGGAGATCATCACACCTTTTATGCATCGCCGTCAAATGGAAGAAATGATTCTGCATAAGATCACTAATCAACTGGATGCTGAAAAGTTACCTGGCATTTTGACCATTATATCAAAGCAACAGCAAGAAGAAGAAGAAGAAGAGGTGGAGATTGATTTAGCTCGCTTGGGCAGAGATCAATTAACGAGAATACTATCCTACATTGATGCCTGTTTGAAGGAGAAGCAAGGCGGGCCCAAGGTGAAGCTTTCCAACTACGCATTGAAGCCAAAGCCTGTAGCTCCTGCATTGCCGACAGAGAAATTACAACCTTTGTTACCCAAAAAGCAACCGCAGGCAAAGAACCGCAGCAAAAATAGTCGAAATCGTCGAAAATCAATTGTCGAGACGGGTCACATTGTTCGTGGATCATCTCATTCGCAACTATCGGCTTCACATGGACCCATTTCCATGTCAGCACTGACAGAGATAGAAGCGAGCAGTAAAAAGAAGCAGGCCAACAGCAATAAACGCAAGAAGAGAGCAGCGAAAAAGAGAAAATCAAAAGACGATCTGACAGTGCAAATGACTAGCATAAACATGGCATTTGAAGACAGCATTGCTTCAACAAAACCAAAACGAAAATCAGCAGTGCACAAGCGCAAATTACTAGAGGAGATGCTGCAGCCATCAAGCGACAGTGAGAATGATGATCTTGATGGAAGTGGAGACGGAGGCAGTGGCATCATCATTTTTGGAAATGAGCAAATGGATTTAGCTGTTACCCACAACGAGACTATTGTTCATCAAGAAAGAAGGCTATCCTTTGTACAAAGACCAAATAGTGCCGCAACGACCAAGGCAGTAGAGCAGAGTAACCCTATTGTCAACAATTTTGATGTTGATGATGATAACGACGACGACGATGAACTGATTGATATCATGATGTAAACCTCTACTATATTCTCTCCTCTTGTACATTATATCTCTCGATTTTCGAGTTGCTTTTTTATATTCCCCCCTCTGAAAAAAGTTGTAATTTTAATTTTTGTCTTATTAAATGCTTTGAGTAAAGCTGATTTTCTCCATATTTTGACGGTACTATCTGTGCTGAGTCGCAACGGCACAACTTGGATACTCTGCACATTGCCATCTTTTATGCTTTGTTGTTTGCTTGAGATGGCAGATGGCTAAGTTCTCCTCCTAGCTCAGAATTCTGCAATGCCAACATATGGAACCTGGGATGCACACCGCCACCGGATGGTGTGGCACATCTGTGCCACCAAACACTCACTTCTGTCAATCAAAACAAATATAGAGAAATCCAGGCACAACGAAGGTACTCTGTTCCTTTTTGCCTGCAATGTCTAATACAATAATGCAAAAGCGTATATTATTATAGTGGTATTTTTGGACTTACAGTTGAACGTTTTCTTTGATTTCCTTCGCATCATCTTATTCTTGCGTTTATATATTGTAAAGTACACTGGATGTTGAGGTCAATGGTACATATTGTTGTAGTATATTACAATTTTGCTTTTGCTTTTATTGATTGATTAATGAATACATAAAAAAGGAATCTATTTCGTACTATTTTGTTATGTAAAATGAGTCGTAGTATGGGTTGTGTTTGTATGAAATGCCAAGGGTGAATTAAGCTGAAGCGACATTCTTCTTGATGAGATTCAATGCTGAACCTTCACGGATCCATTGCAACTGATCCTCACTCAATGTGTGAACAGCATCAATAGTAATCTTGGAGCCGTCAGGCTTGGTAACAATCAACTGGACAGGAGAGCCAGGAGCCAGAGTCTTCAAGCCTTGTGTCTCAATCACATCACCACCATTGATCTTTTCATAATCAGCGTCGTTCTTGAAAGTCAATGGCAAGACACCTTGCTTCTTCAAATTGGTTTCGTGAATACGAGCAAATGATCTGGAGATGATCATGGGGCTACCCAAATAACGCACTTGCAAAGCAGCGTGTTCACGAGCAGAACCCTCGCCATAGTTGTGATCGGCAATGACGGTCCATTCGATATTTTGGCTCTTGTAGGATTTGGCCACTTCAGGGATGGTATCTTCAGTGTCGTTAGTAATGTTCTTGACCAAGTTGACCTTGCCGTTATCAGCATTTTGAGCACCAATCAAGGTGTTTTCAGCAATATTTTGTAAATGACCCTTGTATTTCAACCAAGGACCAGCGGCAGAGATGTGATCAGTAGTACACTTTCCCTTGACCTTGACAAGAACACGAATGTCCTTGAATTCCTCGCCATTCCAAGGCTCAAAGGCATCCAAGGCTTGAAGACGAGATGATTTAGGATCAATGCTGATTTGGACAGAGGCATCAGGAGTAGGGGTAGGAGAAGGAGGCTCATAGGTGGCACGGCCAGCTTCAAAGCCATTGATAGGAAGGTCATCACCAGTGGGAGGCTGGAACTTGAAATCGTTGCCATCCTTATCCTTCAAGCTATCGGTCATGGGATTAAATGACAGTTTACCTGAAAATGCCATAGCGGTGACAATCTCGGGTGCGGCCAAAAAGTTCATAGTTTGAGCATTGCCATCATTACGACTACGGAAGTTGCGGTTGAATGAGGTCAAAATGGCATTCTCTTCGCCCTTCTTTTCAGAACGCTTCCACTAGTAATTTAAATTTTAATATAACACTCCTGATTTGTAGTCCATTCAATATATATTTACCTGGCCGATACAAGGACCACATGCGTTGGCCAACACTTGACCACCGACCTCTTCAAACACTTGTTGCTGTCCATCACGCTCGATAGTAGCACGAATTTGCTCCGAGCCTGGAGTGACCAAGAATTGGGACTTGATGCCGACACCAGCATCTGAGGCTTGCTTAGCGATAGAAGCAGCGCGAGACATGTCTTGGTAAGATGAGTTGGTACAGCTACCGATCAACGAAGAAGTCAAATCATCCTTCCAGCCATTTTCAGCAATAAAATCCTTGAATTTACTCAAAGGAGTACTTAAATCAGGGGTGAAAGGACCGTTAATATGGGGTTCTACTTCAGAGAGGTTGATTTCAATGACTTTGTCATAGTGAGCACCGGCATCAGCACGCAGGAATTCAAGGTTAGCATCAGCAGCTTGGCCCACAGCACGACGACCAGTAGAGTTCAAGTAAGAACGCATGCTGTCAGTGTAAGGGAAGAGAGAAGTAGTAGCACCAACTTCAGCACCCATATTACACATGGTAGCCATACCAGTACATGACAGTGTCTTGACACCTTCACCAAAGTATTCAATGATATGACCAGTGCCGCCGCGAACAGTCAAAAGACCGGCCATCTTCAAGATGACATCCTTAGGACTAGCCCAGGGGCTCAATTGACCTGTCAACTTGACACCAATGACATTAGGAGCCTTTAATTCCCAGGGAATGTTGGCCATGGCATCCACAGCATCAGCACCGCCAACACCAATAGCAACGATACCCAAACCACCTTTAACAATGATATTCATACATGAGTCCTACATCCCGTCAACACTTCAGCAGGCTAACTTACCTGCATTAGGAGTATGACTATCTGTACCGAGCATCAGGCCACCAGGAGCAGCGTAGTTCTCCAACACGATTTGATGGATAATACCACTTCCAGGCTTCCAAAAGGCAATACCGTACTTTTTAGCACCACTTTCCAAAAAGTCGAAAATCTCTTTGTTGGCAATGATGGATTGAGCGACATCCTTATCAGCGCCTTCGTTAGCAGCAATCAAGTGATCGCAATGGATACTACTGGGAACAGCAGTGGTAGGCATGCCAGAGAGCATGAACTGGAGGAGAGCCATTTGGGCAGAAGCATCTTGCATGGCAACACGATCTACACCCCGACACTGTCAATATCAAATCCACATACACACACACAGCACCTATTAGACATAGTCAACTTACCAGGCGACAACTTCAAGTAGGTTTCGCCTCTAACAGGCACAGTTTCTTCAGGATTAGTCAAGTGAGAATAAACAACCTTCTCAGCCAAGGTGAGAGGGCGGTTATCCAAAATACGCTTGACAAGATCAAGATTTTTGGTCAACTTGGCATAAGGAGGAGTGATAGAGGAACAATCTTTTTCGACCACAGGATTATGCTGAGTGGCTAATGAGCGAGACGTGATTCTACGAAAGGCTTGTTGAGTAGTCTATGCAACGTTTGTTAGATTTTGGCGGCATACAAGGATTCATGCGTGCGTGCGCGAGCTTACCCTACGAGTCTGTTGACTTAAATAGGCAGTGATCATCTTTTACAATTATAGATGGAAAAAGAGAGAGAAAGAGAGGGGGGTTTTTTGATTGTATAGACACAGGAAAAGAAAAAAGAAAAATAAACGCTACATCTAAGAGACATTCTTTTTAAGCATGCCATCAAGAAATTGAAGGGAGGGGCGAGATGATCTTTTATCTATTACCTGATTAAGAAACTATGCGGAGATTTGTCTCATCATCTAAACCGAAATCAAGCTTTTTTAGGTTTGTTATATTTGAAGTGTGAGTGAGTGAGTGTCTGCCTGTGCGTGTGTGTGATCCAATCATTCTACTCGAGTAAGATGTATAAGGCTGATCTGCGCCCATGTTCCTGAATTTTGACAGAACCATGACTTGAATTATACATTTGAACGATCTTTTTATTAGGATTTGTTTTAATGTGGACGAGTAGACGGTAATGCAGATGAAGGTGTTGCTTTTGTTCTATTGTTGTTATTACTGGTTTTGGAATTTGTGTTTGGCTTGCTGGTGGATGCATTGGATGGTGGAGGTGGTGGTGCTTTCTGCTTTTTACGCTGCTTCGATTCAAACTCATGCCAATCACCATTGATGTCCAAAAGACTACAGACAAGCACAAAGATTAGCAGTTGTCCACTACCATATATATGAGACTTACTTGGCAGGCATGACGGGCTCCGGTAACTCATGCTTAAAATAACTGAATTCCAGTGCTTGTGTTGCTGTTGGTCTTTTCAGCGGATCCATAGACAGTAAAGCTTCTGACAGCTCTAAAGCACCAGGCGATAGTAACCTAATCTACCTGTTAGACGAGGGATGTGCTGTCGCAGCATTTGACTTACGATTGATACGATTCTCGGAATTTAGACACATAGTTCTCTGCTGGACGCACCATTTCATACCAAGGCAGTTCCTTAAGGGTAGGCCATGTGTCCACAGAAGGTGTTCCCATGATTTTATAAATACTGTCAATTTGACTGACCTCATCTTGTCCATTGAACACGGCTTTTCCGGTAAAGAATTCCAGCATGATGCAACCTACACTCCAAATATCTACAGCAGGCCCATAGGCGGTGGCACCAAGCAATAACTCTGGTGGCCTGTACCAGAGTGTAATCACTCGATTGGTATAATCATGTGCTCTGTTCTTTTCAAACACTCTTGCTAGACCAAAATCAGCGATCTTTAGTTCGCCCTTGTTGTTGATTAGCAAGTTGGAGCCTATCGTCTATTAGTGAGAGTCTGATACTACATTAACCACGACAACAGCTTACCCTTGATGTCTCTATGTAATATGCCCATATGGTGCAGGTAAGCAAGACCTTCCAGCATCTGCTTTACCAGTGATTTGGCGTGAGCTGGCTCGAAGTTGAAATTAGGATGTCCCAGTATACCCGACAAATCGTGATCCATGTACTCCAACACCATATAAACAGATCCCTTAGCCACCATAATTTCCTGTAGTTCGACGATGCGATCATGCTTTAGCTTTTGTAGCAGCTTGATCTCTCTCATGGCTGTGATTGGGAACTAGAAGCGCTT
Organism: Mucor ambiguus; assembly: GCA_000950595.1. Taxonomy (NCBI): domain Eukaryota; kingdom Fungi; phylum Mucoromycota; class Mucoromycetes; order Mucorales; family Mucoraceae; genus Mucor; species Mucor ambiguus. The sequence continues at coordinate 5,784 of DF836328.1, read as the reverse complement.
CTGTTAGTCATGTTGGCCACACCATGCGTTGCAACCATCTTACCCCGTCCTTTTCTGTCTTCATTCGAATACGCTTCAGTGCCATCAACTTGCCTGTCTTACCATTACGAGCCTTATACACCTTACTACAGACAAAGCATAGGTTTAGTTTATGAAATCTAAAAATGACCTTACAACATACCCGTATGTTCCCTCGCCCACTTGTCCAATCTTTTCAAACAGGGTTGAAGGGTCCTCCGAAGTCTGGCATGGATAACCTACATTATCCAACACTTTCTCAGGAACACCACCCATATAGGAATCTTTCTGATCTAGCTGATGTGTCTGTGTATGTGCTGATGGCAGTGACAAAGCATTTGAATCAGCACTGCTCACATTTGTTACTGGAGGTGGAGGTGGAGGTGGAGGCACGCCTTGTTGCTGCTGCTGCTGTTGGGGTATTTCTTGCTGCTGTTGATAATACGATGCATCATAATAACCGTAGTAAGTATTGGGATCCTGTGATTGGTAATAGTGTTGAATATATTGCTGATATTGTTCGGCTGTGTAATTTGTAGAGTATGCATTGTTGTAATCCTGCACTGTCCACCCGTAATAGTTACCCCATGCCGCTGATTCTGCTGCTTGTTGCTGCTGTGGATCCAATTGAAGTGGCTGGTATTGAGGGTATGGATGCTGCTGTTGCTGCTGTTGCTGCTGCTGATGGGTGTGATGTTGATGTGGTTGCGATGACTGTGGTTGCGATGGATGGTGCTGATAGTAGGCAGCTGGTGCCGTAGGAGGCTGGTCATTCGCAGTCGACGCAGTCGACGCAGTCTTTATCATATCCGCTTTAGGCCCTAATGGCAAAGCTTCGTCTTCCGCAGATTTGGGAGGATCACGTCGATACTTTCGATTGCTACTACTGCTGTTGCTGCTGGATTTAGGGTCTCTGTCTTTGCTGGATCTTCTATTCGACGATGAAGACCATCTATCACGGCTTCTATCTCTATGGCGACTACTGCTTCCTCTATCTCGTTCATATCGGCTACTCGAGCGATCATCTCCATAATTTCTTCGCTTTTCTCGATGGCCAGTGCCACTACTGCTGTTGCTGCTGCTGCCATGATGGTGATGGTGATGGCGGTCATTGCTACTTCCATTGTAATGCTCCTCTCGGCTTCGTTTTTCGGAGGTACTCTTCCTCTCTGGCTCCATGGACTTGTCTCTAGGTTTGTGATAGCTGCGTTCGTCCATGTCGTTCGAGTTGGCTTTACAGTGAAGGGGCAAAGAGAAGGTAGAAGGAGGAGGATGTGGGTATGAAATATGCCAACAAGATTAAGAATTAGATGGGTAGAAATGAGGGTTCAATTCTATTTGGATTTCAGTCCTCAAAAAGTGTTACTTTAGTTTGGCAAAAGCAAAGAGACACAAATTATGACAGAAAATGTGAATTGTTTGTAGGAGAGAGGGTTGAGGGTGATTGTCAGCGAAAAGGGATTCACGCGTGGTTGCAAAATAACTAGGAAAAAAAAAAGTGACCGGGTATTGGGTGCCATTAGTCTGAATCAATGCTGATGGCTAGGAACAATACTGTAATGCTGCTATGCAATGATGTCAGTCATGCCATTGTCTCTCATTACAACAAAGATGCCACTGAGATGGATGAATCAGACATGTAGTTTTGCTGCCAATATTGAAGAGGTCAATGGTGCCAATTGACATATAAATAGGAGCACCCAATGTTGAACAGTTGGCACTAAAATCACAATACCTACTTTTAAATACTGTCATCTCTGATGGGCTGCTGTTTCTCTCGTAATGCAGGAAGTGGTACTTCAAGCGCAGGCTCAAGTACCATTAGACGTAAGTCTGAATATCAACAAGAACTCATCCCGCAATCTACTAAAATCTGTACAAAAGCTGGTCGCAATGGACTTCGTGCAGGCAGTATTGGCTCAAGTGCCATTAAACGTAAGAGGTTTGATTGACATGCAGCTGTGTCACAATGAAGTTTTAATTTGTCAAATAACTTAAGTTTGTATATACATGGTGATTTTACTGCTTGCTTTAGCTGGCAGAAACGGCTATCGTGCTGGGTAAGATCTGTCAAATGTTACATGACATTCACATATTGTTTGTTCTACTTTGCTACTCGTCAGTGATTGTCTCCATCACCTTGCAGTGTTGTCTTTGAATAAAAAAGAACATCTAACTATACCCTCAAGATGCTTTACATACTCAAAGCTCCCCTTTATCTGTTGTTTGTTGTTTACTTGGATCGAAAGCTTCAAGAATGCTACCAAGTGGTAGGTTTCGTCTCAAATGTCAGTCGTTGGTAGTTGAGACCCAATGTAATGCGTAGAGCTTTTTTCTTTCAAATGAATAAGAAATGAAGTGTGATAGGTTGAGCCAGCTACACCAAGCAGTACACATCTGCTACAAATGCCATGAGCTTTGACCACATGGCATCATTTTCCATTCATACGCTCACAAGTAAACCTCATCAGTAATAAAAGGAGCGTACTCGGCACAGAGCTTGAACCATCGCATTTGTATGTATCTCTTCTCAAAGGCAATAAACTATACAACAGCTGTCCAGATCAATTGACTCAAAATCAAGTTTCTAGCCTGCTGTAACACTGATACTCTCTGCCTTACAATTTCGGATATAGTGCTAGCCTTAAAGACACATCTCACAGACTCATTAAACTCAAAGACCAGAGCATCCTGTAAGATGGCTATTGGCTAATTTAGTTCTCTCGCTCGCCATGTTGTCACCGAAAACTCTACAAGCTTGCTCAAACACCAATATCAGCCTATTCCTTATCGTATAATCATCCATCACAAGATAAGTGTCCACCCTGTATCCAATCCAAACAACATCCCACTCATCCACAATAACAGCAAAGTTTAGAGCTGGATCAAAAAGTTTAATCTGTGTTTGTGCGTAGCTGTACCCAAGTGAACTACTATAAGCATGTTCAGTATAGATTACGAATGGCCGATTAACGCAGTAACTTACAGGTTGATTTACTTCTTCTTGGAGACACCAACGGTACGTCCACGACGACCAGTGGTCTTGGTGTGTTGACCACGGACACGGACACCCCAGTAGTGACGGAGACCACGATGATTACGGATCTTCTTCAAACGTTCAAGATCATCACGGTACTTGGTATCAAGAACGTTAGAGATAACTTGAGAGGACTTGCCATCAACAATATCCTTTTGTCTGTTAAGGAACCAAGAAGGAATCTTGTATTGGGCAGGGTTTTGGAGAATGGTGACAATACGTTCCAATTCTTCAGAAGAAAGCTCACCAGCTCTCTTGGTCAAATCGATATCGGCCTTCTTACAGGCAATGTTGGCGAAACGACGACCAACACCCTTGACAGAGGTCAAAGCAATTTGGATCTTGACACGACCGTCGACGTTGGTGTTAAGAAGACGGATAATGTGCTGGAAATGATTCCTCTCAGGAACTACAAGCGACTAGAATGGAGTTAGACAATCTGTTTGGATCAAGTGTAGGTCGAATAGAGTCCAGATG
>DF836329.1:175560-188340 GCA_000950595.1 Mucor ambiguus | reverse complement strand
TGATATTAGATGGATAAGAGATGTCATGCTGGTGGTAATCTTGCCATGCGGTATGTCGCATTGTTTCCATGTGGGTATTTGAGTTGCGCCTTGTGTGTCAAACCACTTCCAAATGCGGTTGTTATTGTAATTCTGATAGATCACACATACCACATCAGATCATAAACTTTGGCATGAAACTGGATTCAGTTACCAATTCAGTAATGGCATGTTCAGGACAGCAGATTGGATCTGTTGTCTCTATCGCCCAGACCAACTCATCTGATATCTTATTCTAACATCACTTCCCTCAGTTTGAATAATAGTATATAAACCTTCTTGTTTTCCACTGTAATATACGATATTCTTTCCCTGATCAACTTTCACACTTTTCAACTAATAATTTATTTCTGATAAATCATTCTAAATAAAGGTCTACACACCTCAATGACAAATATCACATCATTAACCGTCCAGTTTATATCTAGCCATGTTTCGACGATAGCCTATCCAAGCCCACCAAAGTTACTCAAATAATCTGCCCTCATGGCCAGTGCGCCTGCACTAATCGATTACTATTACTGCGTTAAATCAGCATCAACAATATTTGCCAGATATCGCAGTAGCATCACATATTACGTTTATCATGACCATGCTTCAAGCTAAGACAAATGTATATAATTATTCTTCCTCCACTTAATTTCAGGTTCTTCCTTTGATTTTTATACACACAAAAATAAAATAAAGTTGACTTACTATTGCCCTCTTTTTTTTGTGCAATCTATTAAACCCGGTTTCACTGCATCAGGAGCAACGCCCTTGTGAAAAGCGTTGGTTACCCACAAGAATTCGTCATGACTTGACAAACAGCGAAACAGATTGTTCAATCATTTACATTGGCAATGTTCTTTACTTTGGGAAACCTGCTGTTCCTGCTTTTTTGAGAACCTTTGCAAGAAATCGATTTTCAAGTTGGCATGGTGGTCATGAATGTATGTGAAATGATCGTTTTACTACAGTAGTTTCTCACAGCTTTGTTTAACGACATTGAGGCATATCCCATCGATGTCTATCAACTACTAAGCCATTGTCAAACATACAAGATGCACGCCCTCAGAGCCGGCCATACCCAAGAACATGTGTTCAGGGCCATCAATAATGCTCATGGTTTCCACATTGCGGACCGTACTCCCAACCACTACCATAAAGGACTATGTAAAAAAAACGATTGCTTTATACGGTTGGTTCTTTGTACGCGCTAAGCAGATGACGCCAAGAAAGGAAAGAGTAGCTCAAGGTTCTCAAAGACGGCCAGGCATTGCTGGCTGTTGATTATTCTACTGATTACCAAATCAAACAGTACCTGAAATCCGTCCTCCTGTAAGGGCGAAGCCATTACAAGTGGACAAGGATAACCAGCAATACATCGACGACTGTGCTCCTCACCCGCATCCAATGTTAGTATTAAGCCACCTGCTAGCCCAGCTCTGTCTTGTAGCAAGCATAATCTGCCGAAACTTCTGCTTTTGATTGAGTAATGAAATAAAAATCTTCAACCTCTACACAGTTCGCTCTTGAAATGATGAGTTTTGTTGCAATACTGCAGGCATACTGTACATGTGATCTCGTTCATTTATTAGCATCCTTTTCAAGGCATGAACATATTATTTGACTGATTCTCCATGAAGAAACTATCCCAGCCTATTTAACAATTCAATCAGTATATACATACAAGCTATCCGCCAACTAAAAACATACCTTGAACATCCACGCCTCTGATCGAGTTTTCAGTGAATGGCGTGCCCGCAGTAGAGAACAATTGCTGCCACGCAGCTTGAGATAAAGCAGGTGCGTTTCCGTTACTACCATTCAAAAGCCACGATTGGCTTCCATCATTGTTTAACTCTTCCATGAAGCCACCTGTGGTGGCACCATTGTTGTTATCGGGGTTCATCATTGGAGGTGGAGGTGGAGGAGCACCGTCCATGGAGGAAACAGGGTGGGGTTGAGCGTAAGCGGATGGTGGGTATGGCAGGTGCGGTTGCTGAGGCGGCTGTGAGTGTTGTACAGGATATGTATGCTGCTGCTGCTGCTGCTGCTGCTGTTGTTGTTGTTGTTGTTGTTGTTGTTGTTGTTGTCGTTGTTGATGATGTTGTTGCTGGTTGGGAGGAGCTGTCTCCTCACTAGAAGCAGCTCCTTCATGTACTTCAGTTCCTTCTGGCTTCAACAAGCCTGACAGTGTTTGCAAGAAAGGAATCAAAGGCGGTCCAGCCGGGATATCATTGCTCAGGGGTGCTAAACATTCATCAGTACAGATGGTAACATACTGCTTGGCTTCCTTTGCGACTTCTGGATCAGAGCTTGTGCAATTATACAGATGAATCAGGGCTGCTTGAAAGACAGAGTACGCTATTAGTTGCAACGTTAGTATTGGCCTTTCATAGAAGCATGTGTTACATTTACCTGCAAAATTCCATCCAAACTTAGCAATGGCCATGTAAGGTATCGCTCTTGCTACATCTATGGCCAATTTAGCAGCTCTTTTACACAACAAGGTAGCTCTTGACAGAGAAGGCGAGTCTACTTCATCCTTATCCAGCACGATAAAGGGTCGATGCAGCAGCAACACCACTGCATAGTAACACACTGTCAATGGACCTCCTTCCATGATCTTTTTTGAGCCAGGTGCATGCAAGTTCTTGTTGTATCGCATATCAGAGAGGTCGTTTTCGGTAATCTTATAGCCTTCAGGCACATTATGAAACCACTCTTCCAGCATCTTTTGCAGACTCCACACGGTTTGCTCCATGGCCTTTGTCTTGTAGCCGTTCAACTTGGCTTTGGGCGAATAAATACGACGTAAGACCTCGCCCAAGATACCAGACAATTTTACAAAATTGACAAACATGGTGAGGTCCTCTTGTCCATCAGGTCCATAGATCAAGGGTAAATCTACATCACAATCTGAATCTGCAATGGCGAGTGGCCTACCCATTACAGCACAGCACCATCGATCTGTGATATAGCATGAGTACCATAGCCGCTTTCTCTTCTCTTTAAAATCGCTCGACACTTCAACCGTCGTCAATGTGCGATGCAAGCCCAGATCCTGCGCCATGCGCACAGCCATTCCTGCCAAAATCCAGTTTCTGTAAGAGCTTGTTGAATACGTGGGATGAGCGCAGAGTAAAACAAGTGCTTGGATGGTGACGATGCGAGGCTTCAGGTACTCTTTTCGGACCAAAAATGTTGCTCTGTCCAGCAAAGTCTGGAATACATGATCGCGCTCGACGCCAGCATCTTTGAAAATTGGATCATCAGTTCTCAGCAGAAAGCAAGCGTACGTACAAATAGCGTACGTCAATAAAGGTACTGGCGGTGGTGTCGTGCGTCCTTCAAAGGCGTCCATGTACTCTTCCTTTTCCAAAACAGGCAATGTAGTATGCGCATCTCGAAAATAGCTATCATACAGTCAGTTGTCTAAGCATTTCTTGGTAAAAACAAGAGCTTACGTGTGGACAAGGCTTGTCAAGACAGATCGGGGTATAATATCGTCGATTGCTTCTTGTCCATCATCTGCCTCTTGACAGGCTTCCTCGTCAGCTGTAGTATCCCGCACCACCATCAAGTCATCATCATTGACATTCATTCGTCTTAGACGGAAATCCTCCCCGCCATTGAGCGAAGGCACAACATAGACTTTGCGTACTCTGTCACTGCCGTCCATATTGTCCTCAGACGACAGCTCCTCTTGCTGGCTGCTGTCAAGTATATTGCCAACGAGATAGTAGCCAGATGAACTGCCGTGGTATCGTACTACCTTTCCTCGCTTTGGATCCTGCACTCTGCTGGGCAAAGAAACAGATGATGTGGGTGTGGCTGCTGTGTTGGTAGAGGCGGATGCTGGTTCTGATAAAGTAGGTGATGCGTGTGAAGTGATGATGTTATTTGGAAGTATATCAGATGCTGCACGCTTCTTTCGTTTCCTGGTTGCTGTGGGTGTAGAGGCAACATCCTTGATCGCCTCATCATCGCTGCCAATCTTTTTCAGCAGTTTCTCCATCTTTTCTAGTCTCGTTTCCAAGCTTTCAATGTAACCTTTGGGCGGACCTCTCTTTTTCGCTGTCTATACAAATACTCATCAATATCCATTGCGTGCCCTTCAAATCCACTGAATCGTTTACATCGTGAAAAGTGCATTCCCAGTCGTATTGCCGGCAAGTAGTACAAGGATGCCTCGAGTCAACATCACATCTGGCGAAGGGTCAATACAATACAGCATAGAGTCTCTCTTTAGAAAAAAATACACACTTTATCTTTTTTCTTCTACATGTATCGCCTGCAAAAATGAATTGCAATGATGGTCAGAATGCCATATGTAGTGTATTTGTGTGTGAGGTATATACTCTACTTACAAGCTCTTGTGATTCTGGTTCTTTTTGGGTTGGATGTGCCTGTATTTTGATGCACATGGCCAGCATCTGTAGGCTGAGACAGTGGCTGCAATGGCTGATGGTGGTTGTATATATTCTCCATAATCTCAAATCAAACAAAAAGAGAAAGAAAAGAAAGAAAAGGTCACTTTGGAATGACCTGCCATTTTATTGAAAACTGCACATCCTAGGCTGCTCGGTGATGGATTAATCCGAAAAAGAACAAAATGCGGAAAAACTTAATCGCCGTCAAGTGTTGTCCACTGTAATGCCGGCAACAGTGTCACCCCAATCGTTTGTGCCAATGATGGGAACGCCAGGCCGTATCGCATTGTTTGTAGCAGAAGACGTTTGTGCGCCTGTGAACTCTGTCTTGAGGCCAAATAGCTGTGGATTTACTACCATCACCACAGCTGCAATGACAATAATCAATGTCAAACTAAGCGTCGCTGCAATACGGCACCTCTTTTTCCACACAAAGGCTGAATAGCACAGCTCGCTATTGCTTTTACCGCAAGAGCTACTACCAATGAACCAGGCGATAGGAACAGCAAACCCGATGAAAAAGAGGTACTTTTCAATGACGGTGGCTCCTTGATTCTCTGCTGCTTCAATATCAGACTTGCCTTCAATGCCGATAATGATGTCTTTCATGAGTAGTGGAAACAACAACTGCAAAAGAATGATCTTTGTTGATGCTTTTATACAGGCAAGCATCTTGTTTACACAAAAAGGAGGCTGTTTTTTTTTTAGTAATGGCATGCTAGTGATTTACAGTGATGCTAACTGTTCATTGATGCTGTATACATAAGTTCAAATGAGGGTTATACTATACACTTTTTTTCTTGTTAAAAAAGTACTAATGTGAGCGAGAAGAGAATAGACTTGCGTTCTTGTTGAGGGATCTCTTGCTCAATATACAACAACTACTTGTCGCTTTCCGGAATAGCAACAGCCGTAGTAGCAATTGTTGTAATAGTCGTAGCCGTGATGGTTGTCACAGTCTTGCCTGAATCATATGTTTCAGTAGGCTCCTTGCTGGACATCTTGAGAAGCGAAGGCAGCTTGGACTTGGGCAAAAACACAAGTGCCTATCAAGTATCCGTTAGAGGAAGATGTGTCATACCAACCAAAGCCCATCACTTTACCTGACATTCTGCATAAAAGTACTTTACAGTAACATCCTCTACCTCTTCATTGCCACTGTGTTCCACATCCGCGGGTTTACAACGCGAGTACCACCTGGGACCTTGAATGATGGCTGGATGATCACTTGAGTCCAAAACAACAGAGGTCTCCAATATGTTCTTTCCGGCTTCATCGAACAGCTTTATCAAGACATACTCATCGTAGATGGCCTTTTGAGTGAGATAGATACCCTCTTCATCCATGGGACAGTCAACGCCTTCTTTCTTGTTGGCCACACCATGAGGCCGGCCCTCTTCGTATACCTTGCCTTCGACTTCCCGTTCCACCGTACCCAGATACATCAGGAAGTCTGCTTTGTCAGCAGCCTGTTTCAGTACCGTCGCGAGCATCTTATCCGGTCGTTTGAGGTCATCCATGCATATTGAAGGTGTTGCATACTTGAAATCCAACATGAAAAAGATAGGAAAAGGTCTTTCTGCACTATTGTTCGTGAACCAAGTAACAGCACGGTCAATGTAAGGCTTGCTTTGTTCGATCTCTGCTGCAGAGAGTTCACCATTGGTTATTTGCAGTCGTCGCTTTTGCAAGTAGTCCGAAGTCGCCTTCTTGACGGTGTCATTATGAATTAACGAAAAGGAAATGGCAAGCTGATGACCTCCAGACACGGGCTTAAACTGGGTCTTGACATTGTTGTACCAAGCCATGTAATAGCAGCACTCAAGGGCAGCTTCCTCGGGTTGATAGCTGACTTGATCCTCGTTGTAAGAGATGGAAACTTCACCACCACAGAAATCAGTGGGTAAAACCAAGACAACCGTACCATAAGCAGCTTCACTTCTAAAGAGAGAGAAGTTGTGTGTGCAAAGAGAGGAAGAAGAGTACACCAAACAAACAAATTAATATACGACGAGTTCTTTAAAAGATATGCGAGCACAAGCTTACAAGGAATCTGACAATGTCAAGGTACCACCATTTGCAACAATATGAAACTGACTCGCCACCAAAGTGGTGTTTTTACCCACAGCAGCATCCACAGCAAGATACTCGACCACATCCAGCAACAAACTTTGGGTCAAATACTCCTCAAAGGTCTTGCTGATCTCGAGTTGAGCCACATCTAAATTCAAGCGTATGGGATCTCCCTTATCATTAGACACCACACTAGCAGCATGTGCTTGCAAGATTCTCGTTGCATCTTTTTCGTCCATGGGGAAAGCAATAGGGCCTGAAACGCCACTCATGTTCATGGCAATACTGGGCGCTTCTTCGTTCAAGGGGCCACCGCATGAATAGCTGGTTTCCACTTCTTTGACAAACACATTGGCTGAGAGTACTTTGTCTTTGAGTTCTTGAAATATGTCGTTGATTTCTTGCAAAGGATTGACTTGATCGCGTTCACTCATAATGACAGGTTCATGATCCTCGGGCAGAGATCGGTTAAAGTAAATCGCGTTTCTTTTGCCTTGTTGTTGTTCATAGAGAGCGTACTCTTCATCTTCTGTGTCCATCCCTTCGTCTTCCTCGTCGTAGTACTCTTCCTCGTTGTCGTAGTCTTCTTGATCGTCGTCGTCGTACATGTGAGGGTGGCTTCGCGTATGTGGATCTTTTGGGCTGTCATGTCGACTAGGGTGAGGTCTCTTGCCATGTTCATTAAGCGCTACAGTATCTTCTTCATCGTCTGATAGAATAACAATCGAACTGTTGTTATCTTTTCCTTCTGTAGTCATAGGAGAGCAAGTGGCAGATATAGACACAAGAGGTGAAGAGAAGAAAGAAGGGGTCGTAAAACGAATATGGAGACGAAGTAAAGCGATTTTCATCGCTGCTCAAATATAGCAGAATGGTTATAACGAATGTTGGACGTTTTTCGTTGAAATGAGAAATCTTGCTAAAACGCAAGTACCAGAGCAGCATTTATATCTGCCAATAAAGAGCATGCCTGTAACATGTCCTGCTGCTATCATTTCTTATTTCAATGCATTTACGCTTTGCACACGCATAAACCACTGTCTACGGCGTTTGAATGCGGTTATGCTTAAGAAATGTATACTTGCTTTCCGAACACCGAGCTAGAGCCATGAATGGAGGCACTATATAACGCACAACATGAATAAAGACATTGCTTTGGGCTCAAAAAATGAGACAATGCAATCTTGAAACCATGACGACGAAGGATTTGAAGTGTCCTCTGCAGCAATGGTGAATGATCCAATGCTTTACAACATAAGCACGGTAAAGTTTAGAAGCGAGGTATGAGAGTACACTTTACAAATGTCACTGAAATCTGCATTTATTGTTGCGTCGGATCCAGGCAAAAAGCTTAAAAAAGCTTATGTAAATGTAGCCCATCACTAATTTATTACGCACACACACCACAAAGGAGATTCATCCATCTCGTGGACTGTGTTCACAAGAAAAGTGTCATAAAAGATGGTGCTGATTAGACGACAGATTTTAGACATCCGGCCATCTTCCAGCAGCTGCAACGCTTCATGAGAGGTAAAATGACCCACATCAATGAGAGATTTGCAACCCAGTTTCATCTACCTTTCATGCTTGAACAAGGAGAGAGATCAACATATCGTCAAGTCAACTACAACAAGACCATGTGTTTGATATGTCTTGATCTCCTATCTGTACAAGTGTCACACAACCCTGGAAGCAAGAAAATCTTTTTCCTGTGCTCAAATCACATAAAATGATCAAAGAACCACTGACAATGGGTGGCTTAAAAAGATCGATATATGACTCAGACCCCCCACAACCCACCATTAATGTATGTCAAACCAAGATATGCTTAAAATGAACGACATGTCTGTCTTTTTTTTTTCTTCTTCTTCTTTAACTTTTCTTCGTTCAAATCAACAACAAGACTTTAAACATGGCTTCTGGTAACAAGAGCACACATGTTGGCAATGATTTTGATGATTGACGTGCTTGATATTTTGTAGAAAAGCTCTCTATTCTCCTCGTCGGTGCTGGCGGTCGCGAGCATGCTATTGCTTGGAGACTTGCTCAATCTGACAAAGTGGAACACATCTATGTTGCTCCTGGTAAGACACCGGCTGCTTGATACTGTATATCTTTAAGCACATTACTAACGACGCATGTTTGAAAGGCAATGGAGGCACTGCCAACGGAAACAAGGTGACCAATGTTCAAATTGGTGTTTCTGATTTCGACAAATTGGCCGAGTTTGCTGTTCAAAACAAGGTAAGAACCTCTTCAATCTGCAACCACCACCAGCACGTACTCAACACATTCGTAGATCAATCTTGTTGTTCCCGGTCCTGAACAGCCCATCGTCGAAGGCATTCAAGCTGTTTTCAAAAAAGGTATGCATTATAGTTTGCATTTACATACACTTTCCGACACGATGATTGATCTCTCTTTGTCTTTCTAGTCGGTATTCCTTGTTTCGGTCCTTCTCCTAAGGCTGCACAAATGGAAGGCTCCAAGGCCTTCTCCAAGGATTTCATGAAGAAGCACAATATTCCTACCGCTGCATACGAGGTCAGTATTCAATATTAGATGAGATGATGGAGATGGAAAAAAGTGGGAGATGGAAAAAACTGACATGTTTTTTATACACTCCTCTTAGAATTTCACTGATTATGAAAAGGCCAAAGCGTATGTTGAATCCGTCGATCATAAGGTAGTTTTGAAGGCTTCTGGATTGGCTGCTGGTAAAGGTGTTTTGATGCCTGAAAACAAGCAAGAAGCATTGGAGGGCCTCAAGACCATCATGGTGAACAAGGAGTTTGGCGATGCTGGTAGCGAAGTTGTCATTGAGGAGTGCCTCGAAGGTGAGGAATTGTCCTTCTTGGCCTTTGCTGATGGCTACACTGTGATCCCCCTGCCTCCTGCTCAAGATCATAAGCGTGCTTTGGATGGTGATTTGGGACCCAACACTGGTGGTATGGGCTGTTATGCCCCCACTCCCATCGGTACTGCTGCTTTGATTGAGGAAGTCAAGCGTACCATTTTGCAACCCACTATCGACGGTATGCGTAGAGACGGCTTCCCATTTGTTGGTATGCTCTTCACTGGTATCATGTTGACTGCATCTGGTCCCAAGGTGCTTGAATACAATGTGCGCTTCGGTGATCCTGAAACTGAGGTTGTCTTGCCTTTATTAAGCGACGATACTGATTTGGCAGAGATCTTGTTGGCTTGTGTTGAAGGCCGTCTTGACGCTGTTTCCATCACTACCAAGAAGGCTTTTGCTGCTACTGTCATCATTGCCTCTGGTGGCTATCCTGGTAGCTATGCCAAGGGCAAGGCTATCACTATTCCCGAGACTCCCAGTGATGTTACCGTCTTCCATGCTGGTACTGCTGTCAAGGACAGTCAACTCGTTACTGATGGTGGTCGTGTGCTTGCTGTCTCTGCTGTTGCCAACACATTGCGTGAAGCTGTCGATAAGGCTTATGCCGGTGTCAAATCCATCCAATTCGAAGACATGTACTATCGTAATGATATTGCTCATAGAGCCTTCAAGTACGCAGATCAAGATGCCAAGAAAGCTGGTCTCTCTTACGCGGATGCTGGTGTCTCTATTGATGCCGGTAACTTGTTGGTTCAAAAGATCAAGCCTCTTGTAAAATCAACCAAGCGTGTGGGTGCTGATTCCGATATCGGTGGTTTCGGTGGTATCTTTGATTTGAAGGCTGCTGGTTTCGTTGATCCCATCTTGGTTTCTGCTACTGACGGTATTGGTACCAAGCTCAAGATTGCTCAAGACTGCAACATTCATGATACCGTTGGTATTGATTTGGTTGCCATGAATGTCAATGACTTGATTGTGCAAGGTGCTGAACCCTTGTTCTTCCTTGATTACTTTGCTTGTGGTAAGCTTGAAGTCGATGTCGGTAAGGATTTCGTTGCTGGTGTAGTGGAAGGCTGTCTTCAATCTGGCTGTGCTTTGGTTGGTGGTGAAACTGCAGAGATGCCTGGCCTCTATGCCTTGGGTGATTATGATGGTGCTGGTTTCACTGTGGGTGCTGTTGAACGTGAAAAGATCTTGCCTCGCATGAACGAGATCAAGGCTGGTGATGTCGTCTTGGGTTTGGCTTCCTCTGGTGTCCACTCCAACGGTTTCTCATTAGTTCGTAAGATTGTTGAATCACAACCCGGTCTGGCTTACCACTCTCCTTGTCCTTGGGACAAGACCAAGACCCTTGGTGAAGGTCTCTTGGTGCCCACTCGTATCTACGTCAAGCAATTATTACCTGTTGTTAAGAAGGACTTGATCAAGGCCATGGCTCACATTACCGGTGGTGGCTTCCTTGAGAATATTCCTCGTGTTATGCCTGAGGACCTTGCTGTCATTGTTGATGCCAAGTCTTACGATTTACCTCCCATCTTCAAGTGGCTCAAGGAAGCTGGTGGCCTTTCTGCTCATGAAATGTCTCGTACCTTCAACTGTGGTATTGGTATGGTGATTGTCGCTGACCGTGAAGCCGTTCCTGAGATTACTCGCTTGTTGGAATCCGTCAATGAAACTGTCTATGAACTCGGTTCTGTCACTACCAAGGCTGAATTAAATGGAAAGGAAGTCGAGGTTCGTAACACTGAAGTCTGGTAAATAAATGTTTATCTCTCTTTCACACAAGAATCTATCCATTCCTTTTGTTGTATATATACTCTCTCTTTCTCGCTATTTTTTCATGTTCTATGCTAGAACCTTTACTATCGCATACACTCCCCTTTTACAAATAAAAAAATATATCTTTTCTGAACCTGAACTACTTGATGTTGAATGCTCGATCATTACTGATTTGATTATATTCTACTAAAGAAATCTCTATTCCGCTTGTGCACAAATGCGTGTTTCAATGCGAAATACAAAACTGCCTATTCAACTCGATGTTTTCATGTAGAGTGAGCCTTTGTTGTTGATATTTTGAATTTTACGAATAAATACTCTGGCTAGGTATTAGTGCATGCAATAAATGTGGGAGTAAATGCCACATATGTGTGCTTCATCACATTTGAGGGATAAAAATGGCTTGATTATGAAAAGCTGGGCATGTTGCAAGATGTGCGCATGTCTTCTTTTTTGTTAATCCGTTCGCCATGAACCTGGAAGACAGGACAAAGCGTATTTAGGCAACATAAAGCAAGAGGATTACAAACTTGCTTACATCAATGACGAATTGTCCACTTTCAGAGCCATTAGCATCAACACCTTTGACATTATTACTAAACAAGAAGAAGAGCCAAAAAGCTTTTTACAGCAGTATCGTACGTTAGTTGATTTGCTCATGCTTTATAGACTCTAATAAAGTACACTATTCGCAGGAGAATTCGATAAAAGAGACTATTACTATGGCTGTGATATGCACAACTGGAAAATGGCAAATCTCAAATAAGTATCAAAGCATATATGTTTAGTACACCAGATGACACTGCCATCGTTGCTAGGCAACGCCAATCGTGATCGATTTCCAGGCCTATTATACAATCCTGACTATGACTGTAGCGTATGCAAAAAAAAATCGACCTGTTTGATCTATTTTGCATGATGCAAAACCCATCTCCAGCACAGCGATAATGGCCAGCATCCGAACCACTGTTCGTCAGAACATTGCAGAAGATCAGTACCATTCCCTCCTGTAGCCATTCATACTTATTCCTTTTATAGTCTGATAGTTTAGTTTATTTTTTCGTATATTTTATCTTTATATTGTTATCCATATTACCTATATAAATTGCACCCACCTCTTCACATCGACCCATTACTCTTTTTGTACGTGGCGTAATCAATAAACAAAATTTAGAAAAAAAAAAAAGATCTATTTTGCAGGATCTGACTAGGATGAGATGGAGCAGGATGAGGAGGACGAAGATACTGATGAAGACGACGATGGTGTTTTGTTTGGCTCGCTCGATAAAACAAGAAACGTTTCAATTGATCTGATGAAGCAGCTTAAAGAAGAACTTGGTACAGATTTAGCCAAGAATCTGGTCATCGAATCTGCAAAGGCGGTTGGTATTGCTTTGCATGGCAATAGAGACACCAGTATTACTATCGATGTGCCTTTGGACGATATGCGTTTGCGTTTGGGAAGGATTTGTGCCTGAAACACGAGATGAAGAATTGATGGAAATAGAGTTGGATGATGATGATGATTTTGGTCCTGATGATTTTGATGTGGTGTCTGAGCCTACCTTGAGTACATTCGATATTGGTATTGCGCTATTACCATGGAAGAAT
>DF836329.1:145573-156959 GCA_000950595.1 Mucor ambiguus | reverse complement strand
TCCAAGTTCATCATGGATGCCTGGAAGCGTGAGTACTCCAACAACGATACCAAGGATGCTATCAAGTGGTTCTGGGATAACTTTGATCCCGAGGGTTACTCTATCTGGAAGGTCGACTACAAGTACAATGACGAATTGACCTTGACTTTCATGTCCAACAACTTGATCGGTGGTTTCTATGCTCGTCTTGAGCGTGCTCACAAGTATGCTTTCGGTTCGATGATTGTCCGTGGTGAGAACAACAACAACACTATCTCTGGCTACTTTGTCATCCGTGGCCAAGAAGTTCCCTTTGAGATTTACGATGCTGCTGATTATGGATCTTATGATTTCCAAAAGATTGAGCCTGCTCAATATGAGGAGAAGAAGGAGGAGTTCTACAAGTACCTCGCTTGGGAATTCGATGATTGTGTGGATGGTAAGGTCTTCAAATAAGTAATGTGCCTTGTCGTATCCTATACAAAACTAGTGCTGCAACTATTCAATAAAACACACACACGCACACATGCACATACATGTCATATTGATTACTGGTATCAATTTTTTTTCTGCACATGTGAATATGGGGTATCCCGGCCAAGGATGATTGCTCATAGTTGCAATTGTCTTGCCTGCCGAGAGGTAAAAACGAAATGTTTGGAACCTAGATCAAAAGCAACAAAGATCTCATATAGACTCGATGTTTTTTAGTAAATAGCATTCGAGACAGATACGTGATCTACATTTGTCCCTATTTAAAGCCAGTGAGCTGGATTCTGTCGTCTGTTAATTCATGTTTCCTTTTTTTCCTCTTGTTATTTCATTCTACCCTTGTATTTATTACTTTGAAATAAACCATGGACAACAACAGTGATAATCTTCGGTTTCTACCATTACTAGCGCCTGATCAGAATCAAGGTCGAATCATTCATGTCGCTCACCAGATTCCTTACCAAGTGACCCATGACATCAAAGAGGACGAAAGGCTGCATTGGACATTTACTTCTCGGCATGGGCATGCTGCCATGTATGCTGGCATGCAGTCGTTGATCGATGAATGGGAGACCGTGTGTATTGGCTGGACTGGAAAGATGTATGAAAGGTCAATGAGCTCTTCCAAAGATGTCAATCAGCTTGAGATTGATGAATCCACACTTTCCGAGAAAGGGAAGCTTGCCATGACTACTCAGTTGCAACATGAACACAACTGTATCCCCTTGTTTTTGGATAGCGAGAGTATTGCTGGACACTACCACGGCTACTGCAAAACTTGTATGTGTGTGTTTGTGTGGAGTCATCCTGTTTAATGTGCATATACTGACTCTAACACTACTAGTGTTATGGCCCTTATTCAACTATATTATCTGGAATGACGCCACAGATGGTCGTATCGAGAAAGCGCAGTGGAACTTTTACGAAGCAGTGAATCAGAAGTATGCAGACTTGATTGTGGAGCACTATCAGACAGGCGATACTATCTGGATCCATGATTACCATTTACTGCTTGTGCCAGATATGGTGCGTACCAAATTGCCAAAAGCACGAATTGGACTATTTGTGCATTCGCCATTTCCTAGTTCAGAAATCTTTCGATGTTTACCGAGTAAAGTAATACGTAGGCAGGGGCTCGCATTGTGTATACTAATGGATGTGTGCAGAGCGACAGGAGATCCTCAAGGGCATGTTGGGTGCCAATTTAGTTGGATTTCAAACCTATGCAAATGCCAGACATTTCATCTCAACCTCCACCCGAGTTTTAGGATACGAGAGTTCTCCTGATGGTGTGGAGAATGACGGCCATTTCTGCCATGTGGGCACATTTCCCATTGGCATTGATGTGGACGCTGTGGACTCGATACGTAAAAGCTCAGATGTTGTACCCAAGATCAAGGCCATTACTGAAATGTACTCGGATAAGAAGATCCTGGTTGGAAGAGACAAGATTGATCTGGTGCAAGGTGTATTGCAGAAACTGGCTGCATTTGAAAAGTTCCTCCTGGACTACCCAGAATGGCAGAACAAGGTGGTGTTGATCCAAGTGACCGATGCCAACTCAACGGACAGCCTCAAAAACGAGAACAAGGTGTCAGAGATGGTAGCACATATCAACGGCAATATTGGCAGTTTGGAGTGGAGTCCAGTGTATCATTATCACCACCAAATTCAGACAGATGAATACTATGCGTTACTGTCAACAGCAGATGCAGCCTTGATCACGGCAGTAAGAGATGGCATGAACACAACCTGCTCAGAGTATGTCATGTGTCAGCAAGAAAAGCACGGATCATTGATTGTGTCAGAATTGACGGGTACTGCAGGCTCCATGGGTTCTGCATTGCTGGTCAATCCTTGGGATTATGCAGGTGTTGCCAAAGCAATCAATGACGCCTTGCTCATGTCTGAAGAAGAAAAACTGGCAAGACACATGGTGAGTGGTCTTTTGCAGAGCATCCAGGCATTTGCTAATCTGTGATAAAATAGCAATTACTGGCGCATGTCAAGTCAAATACAACCTCTTTCTGGGCCCACTCATTCGTCAAAATGTTGCTCCATACATGCCTGTTATCAGAACAAAGCAAAAACACGCCCAAGTTGAAGTTAGAGTACCTCCGCGATCAGTATCGTCATTCAAAAAAAAGACTGATTTGCTTTGACTACGACGTAACTAGATCAATTTATTCACTGATACACACACACACTAAGCCATCGTTTTATTAGGGCACACTAACTCCCATCAAAAAGACACCCATGGCTGCAGTTCCTCCTAAAGACATGCTCCAATACCTGACAGCCCTATGCCAAGACCCACGCAACGAGGTGTGGATCATCTCTGGCAGAGACGAAAATGCACTCAACAACTGGCTGGGCCACATTGACCATCTCGGCATGAGTGCTGAACATGGCTCATTCATGCGCTATCCTAACAGTAAGAAATGGGTCAACTTGACTGAGCACTTGGATATGGGCTGGAAGAACGATGTGCTGGAAATTTTTACCTATTACACCGAGCGCACCACTGGCAGTTTTATAGAGCATAAGCGTTGCGCACTCACATGGCATTATCGACTTGCTGATCCAGAGTACGGTGCTTTTCAAGCCAAAGAGTGCCAAAACCATCTAGAACAAGCCATTCTGAGTAAGTTGCCTGTAGAGGTCTTAGTAGGCAAGAAGAACCTCGAAGTGCGACCTACGTCCGTCAATAAGGGCGAGATTTTGAAGAAATTGCTTGCATCCTCCACTACCCCGTTCGACTTTGTCATGTGCTGTGGAGACGACCGTACAGATGAAGACATGTTTAAAACCCTCAAGAAATCCGACTTGTACGAGCACCAAAAGTTTGCCGTGTTAGTCGGAAATGAGGATCAAAAGACACAAGCAAATTGGCTGTTGCCCAACGTACAACAGGTCATTGAGAGTATTCGTATCATGGCTGAGAGCACATAGATCGTTGTAACAGTAAAATAAAATCCAGTTACGAATAACCTGTTTATCTTGGTACTACTATATTACCCCTTGAATCGCATCATAGATCAATTACTATAGAGGATGTGCATCATTGCAGCACAAGATAGTTACGCTTTCTTTCACTTGCTTCAACTTCCAGAAAAGCCGATTTAATGAAATTCTTTGACATTGTACATATCAATAATTAGTAACTACTGCATTCAATATCTCTATTCTCCAATTATGCACTTGACATCATACTCCATCCTGCTGATCGTTTCTACATGGTCTCTCATGTTGCGCCATGTGGAATCGAGCTTATTTTCATACTCTGAAACATCTATTACGCAAGGCAAGCAATTCTCTATACCGCAGACAACACTTTGCTAATCATTCGTTGAATAGATGTTATCTGGGTGTACTCCAATTCATCCACATTAGCTCATACAGACAATAATTTTACTCCTGTATTATACAATACCAATATCATATCAGCCTCTAACCTAACACAGCCCAACGAAATGGGCCTCAAAGGGGTTTTATACAACCAAGATACTGCAAGTTGTGGTAGTGAACCGCTGCAAGATCCTTCTTTACCAAATGCACTACCTCGAATCGCACTTGTCAACCAAAGAAACGATAATCATTGCAATGCTACTCTCATTGACAGCATTATAAAAGCGCAAACACAAGGCGCTGTTGGAGCAGTGATCTATGGGCCTGACATTCTTCAAAATAATTCAGAGCAATCTCTCATGGTAAAGTGATTTCCAATCGTATACAGTCTCTCCTGAAAGCAGTGTTATAAACAAAAGGCTATATACTCGATTGTTCGTGATAACTCAGGAGCAGCTTATAAAGGGGGGAGGGGCACCATCACAGAACAAAAATTAACCTTAATCCCTGTGCTTGTTTAGGTGCCTTCTGGAACTAATATAACTATTACAGTCTACTTTATTTCAGTGCATGTAGGAGATGAGCTATTTCACAAGATTATGCTATACAAAGACGTTCCTCCTTCTTCCCTGGGAACAACGTTTAGTGTCAAACCTTATGTGCGCTTGCTACTATTACCGTCGAGTGCAGGCGGAATCAATGCCTGGGAGGTTACTCTGCTCATTGTATCGATATTACTAGTAACGAGCTTCTTGGCATCAGGTAAGGCACACTGAATCGTTGCAGAACCCTCAAATCGTCTTACTGTTATCATAGTCGTCATGCATTGGCACATCTGGCGAAAGAGGAAAAGACAGCAATACCTGATAGAGCAAGGCTTGATACCTACTCCCGTCGAGATGCTGCCCATGGGCAAGCACATCTTTGAGGAAACCCAGTTAGAGGCACTCTTTCCCAGGCAAATAATGACAGATGATGGCAGCCATCGAGCATCCAATGAAGATCAGCCTGTATGTGTCATTTGCTTGGATAACATTCAAATAGGTTCGTCGATTCGACGTCTTCCTTGTGAGCATGAATACCATTGTAAATGCATAGGTATGTAGTATAGACAGATCCAAATGCAGTACTTTATTAATGCATGCACTGTAGATCCATGGCTAACTACCAAATGCGCTGAATGCCCTCTTTGCAAATACGACTGTAGCCAGATACCCAAACAAAGCACGGCAAATGATCAGGAGCAAGAGCCTGCTTCTTCTACGTCTGATACCACTAATACCGAACAAAGGAGAGGATGGAGACGATTCCTATTCTTTTATTAATTAAATGATTACATGCTTAATACCTAGTGTATTTTCAAAAGATGCTGAAATTCTATCCTTGTTCAAGTTCTTTCCAATCAACACAATTTTGCTGGATGTATCGTCTTGGTTGATATCTTCGCCTGCAAACCCTTCTTGGATGTCATATAAATCCTGAACGCCTTGAATCACCATTCTCTTTCGTTGGCTAGTTCCAGCTACTAATTTGTCCTTGGGAGGATACAGAATACCTTTCAATCTAAGAACAGTAACTGGATCCTGATCTTCAGTGGTGCCTGAGATTTTCTTTTCCCATAATAATTCTTGGATCCAATTTTCGAGGTGTTCAATAGTGTCAAGTTGTTGGCCAAACTGAATACAGACTGTTTGGATGTCCTATGCGTGTATACGTGTTAGTCTTTGTAGTCGCACTCTATTTTTGGCGCGCCCACTTACATGACTGATTTGATGGGCATGATGACTGCCGTGTTCTTGGATCTTTTCTGTCTGGTGAACAAGAGCATCTGCATTGTTGACATCATAGGCGTTGATGTCGAGGACATAGTCTAGAGGAATTCTGCGAGATAAATTAGTAAACTGCTAGCTGACTGATATTGAGTGCATACTTTGATCTCTCGGTCACAATCATGTCAGCTACTGTGTTGATAGCTGTCAAATCCTCTTTCAGCGACTCCAGTTCCCCTTCCTTTAGTAAATCCTTCTTGTTGATGACAATGCGATCAGCGATAGCTACTTGCCTAACCGCGCATCATTAGTAGGATATTACTATCTATTTCCCCGTATGGACTTACTTGAGTGCCTCATTGATCATGACATCTTTTTTCTTTTCATTCATATGATCTCTAATATTCTTTGCGTCTACCAAGGTAACGATGCCGTCCAAATAAATCTCACTTCCCAAGCCATCGTCGAGCCAAAACATGGATGCAATGGGCCCAGGATCAGCTAAACCACTGGTTTCCAGCAAAATGTAATCAAACTTTCCCTTCTTTTCCATCAAGTTTTCAATCGCCTTGACACCAACATCCCTGGGAAAAAAATAAATAAAAATAGTTTAGCATTGATGGCAAATCCAACCATGTCATATAGCATACTTTGTGGAACAACATAAGCAGCCATTACGAAGCTCTAGCCATTCTTCATACAGATTACCATCCTGGTTTACGGAAAGACTCTTTTCGATATCGCTGCCTAGTGTCATGAGTAAGTACACTCCTCTAAATATAGATGTTGTCATGCTACTCACTCTCTCCAAACTCGTTTAAAATCACTGCAATCTTTTTATCGTGTTTCTCTGTCAAGATGTAGTTGAGCAGGGTGGTTTTTCCACTTCCCAGGAAGCCTAACGCACTTGGGTGAGTTGCTTGCCAAGTGTATGCAATTCATCAGATGTTACCTGTGACAATAGTAACAGGGATCTTTTTGTGCGGTTCCTCTTCACCTGTTGAAGTGGATTGTTCACTATGGACATTGATTCGTTAGGTGTACACTTTCCTGTCATGATTCCAGTACATTACATTGAAGCAGCTGCTGGTACAAGCTCTGGAATCTCGTCAAAGTCGTCAGTCATAATGTAATTGTAAGAGAGAGAAAGAAGTGCACTAATGAAATACACTTGCATGCTAACCTTTTCAAATGCTAGTACTATAGTTTAGCAGTCTCCGGGCCGGAAGAGTATCCTTCGTTACACTCTACATTGCTGCTGGCTGCGCTACACTGTTCACATGACAGCATTGATCTGTTATGCAAATCTGACTGGTTTAATGGGCGTTCAAATAAATCGCCATCATCATTATCATATCATTTAGTTGTCTTTCTTTTCTACATATTTCTCTTTGTGCATCATGATCAAGATACTCATATTACCACTGCTGCTATTTATTCATATTGCGTTGGCCTACAAGACCATCATTGATGTATTGTCAGAAGACGAAAAGTTCTCAACACTCTTGAACCATATCCAGCACTTGGAATTGGTCAAGTTTGTCAATAGCCTTGAATCTGGAACACTGTTTGCTCCTGACAACGAAGCATTCAACAAATGTCAGTTTGAAATAGATCGCTCAGCGCTGATGTATCATTTTCTCAAGAAGGGCTTACTGATGGACGACACTTATCATGGACAACTGAAAGAGACGCTGTACATTAGACCGGGCTATCTAGGACCCGACAGCAAAGCAGGTCAGCGCATCAAGATAACAAAAGATGGCAAAAAGACCTTTGTAAATCAAGCCAAGATTATTGAAAAGGATGTTCAAGTCAACAACCAAACCTATATCCAAGTCATTGATCGAGTATTGGAACCGCCCGTGTCATTGGGTATGTTGACAAATAATATATCTGTAAAGCTCCTTTATGCAATCATACCTTGGTTTAACGCATAAACGAAAATATAGGGGATGCCATCATCCACAGAAACAAGGCCTTATTCGACCTCATGAATTCAACTGACATCATTGAGATGCTCAAAGAAAACAAGCCGTTTACAGTCATCTTGTCAAAGCGAGAGGATCCCTTAGAAAAGTTCAATGGCATTGAAAGTTCGTATCTGAGATCGCCCTACGGCAAGGAGGATTTATCTCTGTATTTCAAGTATGCCATCATTGATAAGCCAATCTATATTGATGAATTCAATTCGGGAAAAACAACATGTAAGTTATCACTGTAGGTCGATCATACTCGCAGTAGCTGATGTGTCCAACTCCATAGACAAATCGCTATCGGGAGATTCCTTAGTCATTGCAGCTGACAAGGACAAGAAATCTGTCACAGTCAACGATGTTCCTCTTGTGCAAACAGATGTCATTGCTGCGAATGGAGTGATTCATGAGATGGACGACACATTCAGGTTTGGCGGCGTTGATTTCACTACCAGAAAGTACATGTACGGCGCAAATGGTACACACATGGTGGAATTGTTTGACAAATACGACGTGGGTCACTATATTGACCAAAAAGAACTCAACTACACCTTTTTGATCCCTCCGCCTGACAAGCTGAATCAATCGCTTGTATCAAAATCTTGGCTTAGTTATCACGTCGTTCAGGGCTCTTGGCCCCAAGAGAATCTGGTGGACAATATGCTGCTCCAGTCTGAATTTAAGTCAGAGGTGCTTGCCAACAACTACCAACGATTGCCTGTCTATGTCGAAAAAGAAAACGTCGTGTCTATTAGTAGTCAGTCTGTTCAGTTTGATAAAAGCAGAGTGATAGGAGACAGCAGTGAGTGTCTAGTCCAATGAATGCAACAAACAACTCACAATGTCTTCTCCTTCCCTACAGTTCAAATCCATGACGACATGATCTATCAGATATCCGAGCCCCTTAGTCTACCAGGAGACATTCTTGGAAAACTTGTCGCTGATCTTGATTTATCCACATTCATTGCAACGCTCTATGTCTCTGAAGTTGTTGATGAAATCAAGAATACTCAAGGATTGACGTTGTTTGTACCCACGAATGAGGCATTTCAAAACCTTGGCCTCGTTGCAAAATACCTCGTACACTCATCTGCTAAATCGGAATTGCAGGCTGTTTTAAGATATCACGCTGCCAAATCATTATTATACTATGACGATATGACATCCAAGGTGCATGAAGTGGCCACCTTAGCCAACTCCACTCTGCGCATCAGTCAGAATGAGTCGGGCTCTGTGATGATCGGCAGACCTGAAGGCTCAAATGGAAACACGGCTACCGTCACACACGCCAATACCTTAGTCTCCAATGGCGTGGTTCATAAAATCTCTCAGGTGCAAATACCAAATCAGGTAAAAATTTCCAACCAGCACTTGTTGGTCGGCATTGAGGCAAGCACCATGATCCAAATATTGAAAAAGGCAAATCTATTGGACAAGATCAACCAAGATGATATGGTTGTATTGGCACCTTCTGAGAAGGCATTTGCTCACATCGACTTGGACGCCTTGTTCGCTGATCAGTATCAGCTGGAGAGACTCGCCAAGTTACACATTGTGCCTACCGCTTGGCAGGAGAGATGGATCACAACGTTGGATAGCAGCAAGAGCCGCCATGACAAGAGCGAGTACCCAACATTACTATCAGATGATGACAAAGTAGCCATCAGAGAGAATGAAAAGGGAGAGTTGTTTGTCGAGGTAAAGAATGGTGGTGAGAATGACAGAGCTCATGCCATTGGTTTAGGCCGTGTCTCTGCTGGCGGTGGTGTCATTGCCATTGATGCGGTACTATTGCCCATCCGAAGAGGCCTATTTGGCCTTCCTATCGTGTGGTCGATTGTTGTTACATTGACCATCATTATCATTACAAGTGGCATCCTTAGCATTATTGGTTTCTTTGGCTACAAGGTCTACAACCGACGAAAACTGGGCTATAGACCTATTTTTGATTAAATCATGTACATACTGCACACATATATCCCTTTCTATTATAGCTATTTTTTATTCTTTAAACAAAGCTTTCTTTTATCCGACTAATCTTCTTCCTCTGATTCATCCTTGTCGTCGTCTTTATCATCCTTGTCGTCGTCTTTGTCATCCTTATCGTCGTCTTTATCATCCTTATCGTCGTCTTTATCATCCTTGTCATCTTCAGCATTAGCTCTATCAGTTAGCATCTTGACGGCTTCTTGGTTATAGATACGAGAGACCATAAATACTTCATTGGTAGTATCACTACTGATGAGCAAGCGACCATACTTGTCAACAGTCAGGCCAAAAGGAGTGATACAGCCTTCCTCATCACAAGGCTCAGATTCTTCCAAGATCACTTCGGGCTCCTTGTCCCAGCGAGGCTTGTGTCCAAGATCATCGAAATAAAGGCGCACCACATTGTGTCCAGCAGAGTGTCCAGTAGCACCATGATTGGCCAAAATAGGGGTGTCAGTCCAGTTACATGGAAGACCAACAGAGGAGCCTTGCGTGCTCAAATCACCTACAGAGCAAAACTCGCCCATATAAAAGTGAACAGAGGTAGCAATGGTGTTGGGCTTGAGGGGCACGGAGGGACGCATATTGTTGGACTCAACTTGGCAGTAATCATCCAAAGACAAAGAGTCGTTCATAAAGGTAGGATGAGCCCATTGAGCACCCAATCCTTTGGCAGAAGCGGACATGTCTTTGAAATCAAACTCGGTCATGCAGTAAGGGAAGCCATAGTTGGTTTCAGGGAATTCATATAGATTGAGTTCTTCAGCAAGGCCAGTAGCAGCAATATCTAATTAAAAATGCGTGAATACCATGACACGACGCTACACATCGAGCACTCACCATGATCAGCACTGATATCAGAACGTCTGATCTCAGACTTGGGAGCACCATTGATACCCCATAGACGAGCCTGAGCATCGAACCCCATGGAACCATACGTATTTGTACCGTAAGCTTGCACCTCACCATCTGTATTGTAATCAAAACCATGCTCGGGGATAAGTTTGAAATTGAATTTCTTGATGATGGCTTGCGAGGGGTCTACTTTATCGTGAATATCAGCGACGGAGCGAGGCACAAAGGCATGTCCAAAGGGATCAATAGCCACATCAGGCGTGGCATTAGCATTATCAGGATTGATATTGGTTAAAACCTTGACACCGTTTTCAGTTGGAGAATGTTGGCCATCACTGTATGGGAATTTATACACGGAATTGGCGGTAGAGACAAACAGATGATGGTCATAGAGAGCGAGACCCTGAGCTGCGGGTTGATCCATTTGATCGTTACTGACAATCAATTGCACATTGGAATTGCCACACTTGTCCATTCGGATAGAGTACACACCGTTTTCAGGAG
The DNA here is from genome assembly GCA_000950595.1 of Mucor ambiguus. Classification (NCBI taxonomy): domain Eukaryota; kingdom Fungi; phylum Mucoromycota; class Mucoromycetes; order Mucorales; family Mucoraceae; genus Mucor; species Mucor ambiguus. The sequence continues at coordinate 146,047 of DF836329.1, read as the reverse complement.
ACACAACGAGTACATGGTTGGCTGGATCAATCATCATCTTGCGAGGATTGGTGATGGCGTCTGTCAATACAAGCACTTCATAGCCTTCCATGACCTTGATGGAACGAGAGGGATGGATTTCGACGTCTGGTTTACATAGCGGTTGATCTTCTGGATTTGAGATGATCAAGGGATGCTCTGCAGAAGCATCGGGTAAAAGCACATTGTCTGGACCCACACGTAATGCTCCTATCTTGAGTGCGTTGGCTGTAAATCTCTCTTCTTCAGCGGCTGCAATGTCCTCTTCCGATAAGGCACTTTCAGTATCCTTGTGCATTTTAGCAAGTGCCAATGATATGCATAGCGTGGCTATCACCAACAAGTACAAAAACAGTCGACTCATTGTTTGTGGTATAAGAAGGAATGAAAAGGACAAGCATGGAAGACATGTTCATTTTGCTTTTTATACAAGTTGCAAGTGTAATTTCCGAATTG
>DF836329.1:99097-138612 GCA_000950595.1 Mucor ambiguus | reverse complement strand
AACATATTAACATATTAAAACATATTATTAGTTAAACGAAGAAATACAGCCATCAAAATCTCCTTTTTAAGTTAAACTGCATCCAATTTTGAGAGATTCAAAGGAATTTGCTCGACTTTCGGTATGATTTACTCATTTATGAATGCGTTGATTACAGATAAAGATACAAGAACAAATATTAAATATGTTGATGTATAATCACATATTTTTTTCATAGTTTTCTGAGGTGTCTATGTATTTTTAAATAGTTTTTCAAAATGGGGACTAAACCTGATCATCGTTTTTTTTAAAGAAAAAAGCCTTCTACTTAAAATCTCGACCAACTAACTGGAATAGAACTAGCAAAACTCAAATTTGTAAGCTCTTGTTCATGATCAAGTTAATTTATTCGTTAGATGCATTTAGTGTTATCGATCTCACATCCATTACACCGCTTCAGGTGAAGGATGTCATTTAGGAATATTATGCGTGGAAGTTGTATAGATACTGCTTCACCAGAGACCTCGTGCATCGTATCAAATCCCACTGCCACCATTGATATCCACAATCCTGAACACCTCTGTATACAGTGTGAGCATCATTTTTTCGAGCAAGCACCCATTTCTTTGTCATTTGCAGCGCACTCATGGTTTGTATCATCAACCTATGATTCCTTTGCAGTTGTTAAACCTGAGTGAAGCAGTTGGTGTACTGTATACAATATGCACCTGAACTTATTCATCAAAGTATTCCAATGTAACAAGCTACTACTCAAACTGCTTGGGCTAAACCCTATTTTTGTATGCCACAAAAACAAGCACGAGGCCCATTAGAAATTAGTTACTTTGTTCGTACTGAATCAAAGACTTGACTGTTGCAGTAAAGGTCTAATCCATTTATTCGCACACTAGATATATGAATAATAGCTACATGCATTTATAATTCCTATTAAAAGCTACAGTCTAATGACATGCACCAAAAAGAGGTCTGTCAGATGGAATAAAGCACCAAAGCACAAGCATGACGGCAGACATGGCAATACAAGCAGCAGGCATGATGAGAATGCCAAATTTGCCTGCAACTTGGCCGGTTAAGAAGGGGAATAAAGCAGCTCCACCGGCACCCAAGCTAAACATCATATATTAGTTTGTTGTAATACAAAAATTCAGAATAGACAACTTACGCAGCGACAAAACCAATGGATGTTGCATGATAACTTCTAGGGAGTGCTTTCGAAGCTAATGAAATGGTAGTAGGGAACATGGGACCCAATAACAAGCCCATGGCAACGAATGCTATTACATACATGTCAATATATGAGGTGCATGCAAACTAGGCATGACAGACTTACCGGTAGAATCAAGAACAACGTTCGTGGATATCATCATGACCACCAACCCAGCAATGATCATCATGGTGAATAATGCAATCATCAGCTTTTCACCAAATCTACTAGATAAATAACCCAGCAAGATACGACCACTGGCCAAACCAGCCCAATAGCCAGATACGACATTGGCCATAGCAATGCTATCGCCATGTCTGCCTTCCTTCAACCAGGTATAGCCCCAACCACCCAGAGTGACTTCAACACCGACATACACTAAAATGTAGGCTGCACTGACCATGGTCACCTTGTTGAAAATAGCCATCTTGGTCAATTGCTTGTGGTTGATCTTGACATTATCTTGTTGTTGACCTTCTTCTGATTCATCGTGTACCTCTTCAAAATCCACCTTCCAGAAACCAAATGAGATCATGGCGATATTGAGGGCAGCTACAGAAGTCAAAAAGATATACATGCCCTTCCAACTGATGTCATGTTTTAACAAGAAAGAAGCTACTAATGGGGAAATCATTGCACCTACGCCATACAAGGCTGAATGAAGCGTTATCAGTAACTGCAGATTTTAGAGGAAAATCCTGATATCTTACCATGCAATACGTTCAACATCAAGGTTGCAAGGGGTACATTTGCAGTATAGACATTCATGCCAGCATCCAACACAGCCATACCAGCACCTACGAATGGCATGGTGCCGGCCATGACTGGGAAGGGGAATCCCATCGACAAGACAATGAAGGAGACCAACATGAGCGATGAACCCAAAAGGAGTGTGTTCAATTGACCAACCTTATGCACAATGTAGCCATTCAAACCAGCACTGATAAAGAAGCCCAATGCAGAGCACAAAAACAAGAGTGAGATGGTTTCATTGGAGATACTATAGTAGTCCTTGAGTCGAGGAATGATTGTACCAATGCTGCCATCATTCAATCCTGCCACGATGCTAATGAAAAAAGCAGATGCTAATGGTTTCACGTGCGGCTTTAAATCTTTTAAACTCTCTTGCTTTGTTGTTTGTTTATTTTGCAATAGAGGTTGATGTTCTTCATTTGAAAATGCCGGGTTGGACGATGATTGATCTGCCATTTGTTCTGTTTGCTAGCAAAGAAAAAAAAAATGAGCAAGAAGGCAGGCTCTTTATAAGCTACCAAGATTACCTTTTAGGCTAGATAAAGAAGAAGAGGAGAAAAGGAAAAAAAAGCGAACAAATGAAACGTGAACAAATGCTTAATTCACATCCATCAAAAGACCGCACAATTCATTGCAGCTAAATCATATAATCAAAGGGATAAAGTGGATAAACAAAAAGGTGGCAATTTGCAGCCGAAGAAGCGGATTTCTCATATCTTGATGTCCTGAGATTTGATCATTTGTCCAGCATTACAAGATCTAAAAAAAATCTTGATGCTGTTTGTGGCCATCACAAGGTCTTCTATCCATATCGCACTGCATACATCAATGTTACATGTAGAGTTGACATCAGATACTGCCTTTGTACGTCATGCTGATACTCTCTAGTAGATGCTAAAAATACACTAATTTGCACTCGATGTGGCAGTGTTCATAGGCGAACCCCCTCTTGCCATGACCTTTATCAAACAAAACTAGGCTTACATAAACTAAATAATAGGCCAAGTGACACAATCCAAGGACAAACAAACCACAGCAACTGTGGCATCCTATTGTAGAAATATTACCCCTGAACTGAGTTGATCTGTCAAGTGATGCTCATAACCATCTTTTTATCTACAAATACAGGCGTGTGACAATCATCAAAGCCAAGTAAAAGGGTTCGACAGGGTAATTGCCTTGATGACATCAAATGGCTTCTTTCTGAAACAATTCTTCATTCTATATAAATAGTATTCACATTTGCCGCTCCCTCGCTGTCATTTACAATAAACCCTTCATTTAATTACAAACTTGGCCAACACTATACATCAAAGAACTACGGAAGACAAGCAAATACCTTAATACACACTCTTGACAAACAACATGACAACCTACCTCCGTTTTATCCGCAGCAGCCTCTCTCTCCTTTGCTCTTGCAACTCTATCAGCCATAAGAGGGTCATCCATAACATCATTTCGAGTAAGACTTCTATTACAACCAGGAATTGGGCATGTGATCATATGAGACATTGATGGGAATAGTGAAAAAAAGGCTATTTTTGAGTATGTGTGTTTACATTTGGTGCTAGATAGATAACATAAGCAGCTGTTTACAAACTCAGGTTCTCTCACTTACCTTGTAACAGGCTCTTCAAGCCATGACATTGTGATGGGGCATTTGAGAGAGATCTTTGTAGGGCCCATCACAATATCATCATCGTCATTATTACCCTCTCCCAGTCTAGGCATCTCTTCATCGGGGTGATTGATGTTCTATCGTCAAGGTGTCAATAATCAGAGCTGGTCAAAGCGTATAGTCTAGTGTCTTACCCAGAGATGTTGCTTGAATGACTGGTACCTTGGATCAGCATTGATTCTAACAGCATCCGCTGGGCTTTCTGCATCCAATGTTTGAGTCAAATTATCATAGTAAGCGATGGGATCAGTCTAGAAGTATGTCACCGAGTAGTCAACACCAATGCTCATACAACACGCAGCCATCAAAACTTACGATTTTCTTGCCGGTATTGATACGTTGTTTCAGGGTTTCAAATGCTTTCTTTTGCAAGCTCAATTTATGCTCCAAATTAACAAATTCTTTAAATGTCTCATCTAAGGCGTCCACCTTGAATAAATCGGATGTGTTGGTTATCCGTTTGCTGTGTTAGAGTATGATTATACTCACCTTCTCCTTATTGTTGCTCTCTTCGTGGCCTTGAGCTGCCAATGTCAGTGAATTCTGTGCGTTTTGAATCAGATAGTAGATTTCAGTAATGTCGTTTGCCAAGGACGGCTTAAAGTTGTTTCTTCCAGTTAAAGCAAAGCCGTCTCTAATGTCCTGTAATGTTTGTTCGGCCTCCATTTTATTGTGTGTATTTGAAATCAAGGTAAAAAGCAGTTGGTCCTTTTTTTTTTCTCGTCCTTCTTCAACGCGATCGCGCTTGCTTTCAACACCAAAACATCCGACTGTTTATATCTGTCGAATCATTGTAGGGCCAACTAAATGGCCGAAATATATATATGGACAGGTCTAAAGATTCAAGACATAAGGCAGTAGTTTCCGATTATATACAACAAGCAAGAGAGCGAGTGTCTGCATCAATTGTATAGGCATTGAGTCGAGCTTAACTACGAAAAATGACGAAATGCTTCTGTCTTGGCTCCAACATTGCTCGAAATAATCTGTGTTGTAATCCCTTGATGCAATCATTCATTAATCAAGACGACTTTTGTTGTCTTGTTTGATGGTGTCATTAGGGCAACCTTTCAATATAATGAAAATAGTATTCATATTAGTTTGGCTTTATCCTGATATGATTGAGGGTGAGCCGTTTTGATTTGAGTGCACGCAGAGGTCTTGATAGCCCATGCAACTGCTTACGCTACGTCAAAGTTTGCGTACTTCATTGATCATTGAAGCATGGATGAGTATGCCTGACAAGCAGGCAACTCCAGCAAAGTAAACACTGGATCAGGGCATGCGCTGAATAGATATATAGTGCCACTGTGCCCATCAACGGAGCACGGGTACACAAATTAAATTCGAAGCGTGAGAGAGAAAAGGTGTTTGATGGCATCGCATTTAGCCTTCCGGGTAAAAATGTGCATTCAAGAACTTTGTGTGCTTTGCAAAATTACACTGATCATTATTGATGACCCAAGTGAGATTAATAATTGAAGAACGACAAAGCAAAGGGTACTTTATAAGCTTGCGTCGAGCTCTTGTTTTATACCAGACATTTGGCATGAATAAAGCACCAACATTTGGCCCGCGTATGAGACTCATATACAGTACACGAGCTCCGATAATGCTAAAACATGGCCCATCGTCTGATACACAAACGGTTCCCGTGCTCTATTCAATGAGGCAAAAGGAGATTTCGTAATGTAGAAATGTAAGAGATAAAAGGAGTACATGTAGTATCAAATAAAAAGAAACTGTTCAACATGCTATTGATGTTTTCAAGGCCTATGAATGCCTTATTGTTCTGATTGCAAGTGGTTGCCTTGCTCAAGCTTACAGTGCACTGGGCCGAAATTATTTAAAGTCCCAACTTTTGTGCCATTCCCTCCTCTCTCTCTCTCTCTCTTCTTCCCCATATTCTACTTGTTCCTTCCTTCGTTCTTTTTCTCTCGCTCTCTTTCATTTTACTTTAAAAGTTATTCTAGATATAGACATTAGATTAACATGCCCTTACGGCTAATATCCAACTTCGTCACTTCACTTCTGAAGAGAAACGACCAGAATAATGACAATGATGCACCCAAGGACACCTTAGCAACGTCAGTCTCACAGAAATCCAGCAGTTTAACATCGATTTCATTCAGTCCAACCATCACAATTCAAGGTCTGTGGAGCAAAAAGGACGATCAAAGCGATGTTACAACAATCAAATCTACAGCAGAGACAGAGAAATGGATTGCACACCAGGAACAACTTGAATTTTGGAAACAGCAGCCTCCTATATTTGACCCTTATCCCTCTTTTGGTATCCAAGACTACGAATTAATAGAGACGCTTGGTAAATACGCACACACTCTTACACACACATGAAATTGAATTTGGAGCACATCTAAAAAAAGAAATTTACAGGTACAGGCACCTTTGGTAGAGTGTGGTTGACAAAGCAGAAAAAGACCAAGAAGTATTACGCCATCAAAGTATTAAAGAAGGCAGACATTGTCAAGTTGAAGCAGGTGGAGCACATCAACTCTGAGCGACTGGTCTTATCAGAAATCAACTTTCCATTCATTGTTCAATTGTAGGTTCTGCTGCAATGGCATGTGATTACGAACAAATTGACTGATTCTGCCTGCAGATATTGTACGTTTCAAGATTGCGAAAATTTGTTCATGCTGCAGGAATACGTTATTGGAGGAGAGCTGTTTAGACATTTGCGGAAATCAGGGCGATTTTCCAACGACACAGCTCGGTTCTACGCTGCTGGAATTGTACTTGCATTAGAATACCTGCACTCGAAAGACATCATTTACCGTGATCTGAAGCCTGAAAATATATTGCTGGATCACAGAGGATACATAAAGATCACAGACTTTGGATTTGCAAAGAAGGTGGTTGATAGAACATGGACATTGTGCGGTACCCCTGAATATCTGGCTCCTGAGATCATTCAGAGCAAAGGACACAGTAAATCAGTCGATTGGTGGTCTCTGGGTATTCTGATATTTGAAATGATGGCAGGCTATCCACCGTTCTACGACGACAACCATTTTGGCATCTACGAGCACATATTAGGCGGAAAAGTGCAGTATCCCAGCTATTTCGAAAATGCGGCCAAGGACCTGCTGAAAAAGCTGCTCGTCATTGATCGCACGAAAAGGCTGGGAAATCTAAAGGGTGGTGCAGAAGATGTAAAGAAACACAAGTGGTTTCGTGGTACAGATTGGCATGGACTATTGACCAAGACAGTGCGAGTAAGTGATTTCTGATAGCGAGCTATTTCTGTGTTACTAAAAGCAACCATTTTTCCACACACACACAGGCACCTTTAATACCAGCTCATGCCAATGACTATGATACCAGCAATTTTGAAAAATATCCAGATGAGATCTATCGCGAACAGCCCAAAGATGACCCTTTTCGTGAACTGTTCTCTGACTTTTGAATGTGTATTGTGGCACCAACATCTTTTAGGCTTTATAATTCCCTTGCACCACCTTGAAATAATTTTCCTCCTTCCCTTCTTCCATTTCTCTTGTATATATTATTCACGCAATCATATACACCTTTATATAATCATAATACATAATCACAATGCCTCCTCATTTTCCTGTGGAGGATACATCTTACGAAACAAAACAATGGGCCTCTGCTACAATTGATTCGCTGTTTTCAAATAATGTGCCTGTATCATTTGAGCCATGTCGACCCTCTCTCAGTGTAATTCAGTCAGATGCGCCCACCATTGTAAGAAAGAAGAGCGCCAAGAAGCCTCAATCAAAAAACCCTGCGCGCAGATCAGTTTCTGTGCTCGAATCGAGTTTGTTTGATAGAAATGGCAGAGTGAGAGTGCTGCAATCAGACAGGGCATCATTGTGCTATTCAGACTCTGCGCCATCGCTCTTGATTACACCTCAGCAGCAGCAGCAACAGCCTAGATCATTGTCTTTTCGATTCAAGCGACCTTCAACACCGCCCGAAAAGAAACGAATGTTATCTCTGAAAGGAAGAGAAGGGATCGATATATGGAGAAATACCTTCCATCTGTACCTATCTGATTCCAAAATGGTTAGTACAAAATGCAATGAAGAAACCATTACGCTATATTCACACTGGAAAAAAATGTCATATTCTAGTCTCCTCATGGTCAATCGCCCCATTTACTCCACTTTATACTGAACGAACTGATAACTACAGAGACGACATATTTAGAGCATTTGTCTATTATAAAGCAGGTTTGTAGTATTGATTTAATAACCTTTCCATGATTTAACTGGTAAGTTTTCATCTCAGATGTTTATGGATCCGTTAGTGTTAGCCGCTACAACATATCCTCGACCATTAGTTAATATCAGAGACATATCAACCATTTTCGCCTTCATCCCCGAATTGATCCAGCTATCTTCTACATTGGTCAATCGTTTAAACGAAGCCATTTGTACTACCGAAAATGGAGAAACACAAGGTTGTTTGGGCAAGGTCTTTTGCGATTTGGAAGATCAATTTGACGTCTACATTAGTTATGCTGCTAATTTCTCAAAACAGCAGCGATGTATTGTCAAGGCTGATCGAAGCATTGTGTATAGACAATTAGTTCAAGTAAGTTATATTAAAAAATTTTGCAAAATTTTCCTTTGTCTAACGTACTGCATTAGGACTCGTTGCGCAAAAAGGAAACACATCGGATGGGATTATCAGACTACATGATTGCTCCCATTCAGAGAATCACTCGGTATGGTCTTTTGCTGAAAGGTAATTGTGGGAGAGTTGTATCAATCAGACCGAGTACTCACACCCTGTATACGTGTAGATCTTACAAAGCATTCGGATTCCAACAGCCCAGATTTCCCATTCCTACAGAGAGCCCTTAAATGTCATTTAGCATTAGCTTATGCAATGAACGAAATTCAATAGTTAGCTTGTATTATAGTCATCATTCATACCCCTCCACTCTTTCACTCCCACTCTTTACTTCATCCAACATCGTAATTTAGCATTTTTAGGCAGTAATCAGATCAAATTCATCTGAGTTACTACATCTCCAACAACCATTAAACTCTCCCTAGTCACATGAAATGTTCTTGTCTTTTTGTAGTGAACAAGGGTTCTTGAACGCTTTTTCTTGCTTGCATAAAACTCTACAACAATGAGCATGATTCGAGCTATTACTTGCTCGTCAAAGCGGTTTATATCAACATACAATAGGCCAATAAAGGTACTCGGCATTGAAACCTCATGCGATGATACATCAGCTGCAATTGTCACTTCAGACAGAAAGATTCTAGCAGAAGTCGTTCGAGGACAGCAAGAATTACATGAGCCAATGGGTGGCATTGTACCTACATTGGCAAGTAAGGGCCATTCTCGCAATCTACCAGGTGTCATTTGCGAGACATTGGATCGTGCTGGATTATTGGTGCAAGATCTGGATGCAATTGCTGTTACCAGAGGCCCTGGGCTACCGCCTTGCTTGCCTGTAGGATTGAATGCTGCAAAGACATTGGCTGCCGTATCCAAAAAGCCTTTGATCGGCGTCCATCACATGGTATGAAACACACTTGAGGCTGTCTGAATTCATATTAACATGACAGGCACTTGATAGGAGGCACATGCATTGACAGCAAGATTGACTACCGAGAATGACCTGAATCAGCCTGCACCTGCATTTCCATTCATGACGTTACTGATATCAGGTGGTCATACACTATTATTGACTTGCAACAACATTGGCGACTACAATCAATTGGGGACGACATTGGACAATGCTGTTGGAGAGGCAATTGACAAGACAGCGAGATTGCTTGATTTGGAATGGATCAAGGGCAGAAGAGGAGGGCCCGGTGCTGCACTTGAAAGAGCTGCTTTACAAGGTGATCCAGAACGATTCTTACCTCGCTTACCAACACCAATGCTTCAAAGAAACAAATCAGTAATTGGATTCAGTTTCTCTGGTTTGAAGACGGCAGTAGCTCGATTAATTGAAATGGACAAATTGGTCGATTTGAAGAAACCTCAGGATGTATCAGACATGGCCGCCGCTTTTCAGATAGCTTGTATACGCCATTTAGAACAGAAGATTGCACTTGCGTTAGAGCGGGAATTGGTTGAGTTAAAGAAGCCTTTGACAGCATTAGTAGTAAGCGGAGGTGTGGCAAGTAATACCCTTTTCAGAAGCAGGTAAACTTTATAAGAAAGACCATTTAGCCTTTTGGTAACACATTGGATACAGATTAGAAGCTTTAGCACATGCTTACCACTTGCCATTAATATGTCCTCCTCCGCAACTGTGTACTGACAATGGTGTCATGATTGCTTGGGCAGGACTCGAGAGATTCCAAGCTGGCCTTATCGATGAATATACCATTACAACATTACCGAAATGGCCCTTGGAAGAACTCAAGTTTCGAGATGAATAAACCTTGCCGTCTATCTAAGCAAACAAAATTCGTTACACCACGAGTCAATAATACACTCCAATAAAACGCTCATGTTTATATGACATGCATATATTGTCTACAGATTGTAGAAACCCCAGGAGAAAGGTGTGCGGCATACTACCACAACCGTAGACTGTCCTGTTTCTTTGTTGATTTGCAGAACGACATGTAACATTTCTCCAACATAAATGTAACAGACATCGGAATATGCTTATTTCATAAAGTGTACTACCTGCAAGGCTTGTGCTTCTTGATGTCTTGATGCTATATATTGTTGTCAGGGGTAAATGTGCCTGTTCCAATAATTTGCTTAAGTGTAACAGAATATTACAGTAGCACAAAAAGTTTTTTGAAAGCTTATTTTAATTTACTTGGTGATTACCTGCATTTATGTTGTCAGTTTATGCTCTGATCGCCGAATTTGCGACTATTATTATAAAGCAACAGGCCTGTCTTAAGCATTGGAATTGAGCCACTGGAATAGCGAACATATTACAATTCTCATATTTGAGGGTGCTTTTATAGTGCAGGACATATCATGAAAGCACCTACAATTTATTTCTCTTTATTATAAAAAGGGTAGTCAGTATATCCTTCATCACCATTGGTATAGAAAGTGTTTCTGTCATAAGGGTTCAAGTCCCAACCATTGCGGAGACGCTCAGGAAGATCAGGGTTAGCAATAAATGCACGGCCATAAGCAATCAAATCACCAGTCTTTTCAGCAATCTCCTCTGCAAACTTTTGAGCATTGGATAGGCCGCCTGCAGTCATAAAAGGCCCTTTGAAAAGCTTACGATAAGGCTCGAGAGTATCGGCTAAACCAGCTTGAGTATCGTCAAAAATATTGGATCGACATTCAATCATGTGCAAGTAAGCTAAACCAGGATGGTTCTCTTGTAGTCTCGAGGTCAAGTAGCCCCAGGTCTTTTCGACGTTGTCATCGCCCATGCCTTGAAAATCACCTCCAGGAGAGAAACGAATAGCGGTGCGTTCTTCACCAACAGCTTGGGCAACAGCATCCACTACTTCCTGTAGTAAATAGCATATCAGTTTATATTCAACATGAGGGCCGCTTCTATACCACTTACCAAGGCAAATCGAGCTCTGTTTTCGGACGATCCGCCGTAGATATCGGTACGTTGGTTGCTTGATGAATTGAGAAACTGATCAATCAGGTATCCGTTTGCGCCATGCAGTTCTACGCCATCAAAACCAGCTTCAATGGCGTTTCTGGCAGCCTGAGCGTAATCGCTGATAACAGACTTGATTTCATCCGCGGTGAGAGCACGAGGTATCTCAAGATCATTACCTGCAAAGTCTTTTCCAGGGCAAGGAATGGCAGAAGGACCCACCACTTGCTCTTGATTAGGGTTTCTATTCTTTGATCCAAGTCTACCAATGTGCCACAGCTGCACAAAAATGATTCCGCCTTTGGTATGGACAGCAGATGTCACCTTCTTCCATGCTTCAATTTGTTCCTTATTGTAGATGCCTGGGACTTGAGGATAAGCACCTGCAAGGCGGGAGATGGCAGTGCCTTCAGTGATCAAAAGACCGCCATCGGAAGCACGCTGTTTATAGTATTCAACATGAAGATCAGTAGGAACGTGGTCTAAAGTAGCGCGGAAACGAGTCAATGGAGCGAGAACGACACGATGCTTGAGTGTGTGGGTACCGACTTTGATAGGGGAAAATAAGGCTTGAGAGCTCATTGTAAAAATTAATAGCTTAATTGATATTTATTCGATTAAAACCAAAAGTAAGCAGGTAGTATTTATACAATTTTGATCTTGCCAAGACGTGATCAGGCAGGACTTCCAGAAGTTACCTTGATTTGAATGTTTATTAATCAACCTAGATTACGTATACGATCTGCGCTGGCAGAGCTTCTCCTACCGATAACCCTGTAAAGCATGTTAATCATTCGGCAGAAGCAGCGTATGGAAATATCAAGTGTATAATATGGAGCTAGCATATATCCATGATAACTGATTTAAAATCCACTGCATTTAACAGCCATCAAAGTCGCCCAACAGTGTATGCTATCTACTCAATGGCCAATGACTAAGCGCGGATCAGTTTTTAGAATTTTTCCGTTTGCATAAATTGGGTATTACAATACAGTGGGACTTGACTTAGCTTACCAATAATTAGTCAACTCGAATGTGCAGTCATCGGTGATAGATCCACATACAAATCAAACTACAACTTTTGGGCTGCTGACATGCGCACGCCATACTGTTTGTGATAGACTAAAGGCAGTATCACTTGACCAACTTGAGCAGATTAGATAAGCTTTTAGATCTGCTGGTAAATTTGCAGCTTTAATAGAGTAGAAATGAAATAGATGGAGTCTGTATCGAGCACTACTTGAGGTACACTTAAGCTATTTAGAACAGTACTTACTTAATTTTCGATTGCATATCTCTTTACAAGTACAAAACTACTGATTGAAAAGACGGGCACATAACTTATAAAGCATTTAGTATTCAAAAGAATGTGATCAGCGTATGCTGCTCATGTTGCATTTTAGCTACTGCACATTAACGTTTACTATATGATATTTTTCTATTATGAGAGCTCTTTATAAGCAAAATGTAAATGTGGTTCTGACTTTTTTGTGATGCTTTGTATCTTTACCAACAGGAATAACTCATATAGAAGGGTAGACTGCTATATGTATGCTCTCTAGCTACTGAAAAGCATACAAAACAAAGCAACATCTGGATAAATTCCAGCTGTGATATCTCGTGTTGAAAGCAGTTTTAGATTCTCGGAATAGCACCAAGCAATTGCTTTTATCCAGCAGTTAGCGATACATGAAATCATCAAAAGATAGTACTTGTTCACACGTTGGAGGTCCATGTCTATGTTTTCCTCCAGACACTCTGTATCAGAATAGGGAATATCAAAGGTAGCAAAGAACCTGATACTAATTAGTGTCACTTTATTAAAAATTGCAATGGAAACATTTATTTAGAGACCATTGTTGGCTTATTTAGGTCATTATGCGTTTTTCATTGTTCCAGCTGGTGTCTTAACTGTTCTAATATACAATGTTAGTATGCTTACAAGATGTAACAACCATGGAAACTGATACAGCAAGCATGACATTCGAGGGATACACATGCGAGCAAGAAATTAAGAAAGATCTGGCGGTTAAGCCCTAAACCAAATTTGCAACGAAACCTCATCATTACTACGACACGTATCGCACACTTATTAAATCTGATAAGGTAATGACAACATTAGAGAATCCTGAACCAAACGAACAATGAGCGCCAATGTCTTGAGTGAGACATGCGATACGTATAAATATACACTTGACTACCGCCCGTATCCTGTATATTCGGTTTTTTTTTTCAAAATCTAATCTCTACGTTTACAATGGTTCACATAAAATCATTATCAGCAGAGCTATTATCAGCCATCTTTGACACCATCGGCTCCAACCATCAGCTAGCAGAATGCAAACTCGTTTGTAAATACTGGAAAACCCCAGCAGCAAGATCAATGCTTGGCAATACAATAACAATAAATTCAGACAAGGCCGCATCAAGACTCTTTAAACATCTGTTTCAAGATCCCTCCAGAATAGATTTGGTTAAACATATAGACTTTGAATTGAACGAAGATGATCTATCTATAAACACTTATAAGCTGTTACTTTTGGCTGTTCATCCAAATATTGAAAATCTGACAGGCTCTGTTCAGTCGAAGAGGTTTTTCAAGGTACTCGTTGATGTTATTGATTCGTCATCTCAAGATTTCACCAAATTGAAAACTGTACCATTATACACTGGACCTGATGCTGATATCAACACAACTGTAGCTCTCAAGCTGAAGAATTCTCTTGTATACCCCATCCTGGCTCTAGGTGGACAGACAACATCAGCTGCAAAAGACCTTCTCAGCAACTTGGATCAGTTTCAAAACTTGGATACGGTGATGCTTCGCGGTCATCTTGATGGACTTGAATGGATGGAAGATTTGCTTAGAAGCAACTCTAATTTAGAGGGGTTTGGTGCTGTCAACTTTGTATTCAACAACCCCCTTGCTAACATGACAAGGTTTGAAGATTTTAATTCCTGGCTAGTCTCACAAGTGCAGCAAGAGACAGCATTGGGATACATTCTGATTAGCTCACCCGTGATTCTTCCTGAGGTGCTCACATATTTTTCTTACAAGTATCCAAACCTAAAATATATTGAGTTGAAAGGTAAAATCTGGACACCAGGGGGACGCTTTGCCACGGAATCGGATTATTTTCATGCGGTGGATCTAATCTTCGATGTGATCAAAAAGATTAAGTTCAAATTGATTCAACTTGTGCTTCCTAGAAAAATCTCATTTATGGCAGCTATGGAGTACCTGCTTAGTCGAGAAGAGAATATCGAGTTTAGCATTGAGGAATTCAGTGGCCAACAGGAAGTGGTCTTGAGTTTGACTGACGTGACAAATGAAATAGGGTCTGATGGATTTTTAAACCTCTTTGACTGATTCAGTCTAAATTGCACGGCTATTATTATTGTATGTAATAACGAATAAAAAAAGTTTGATAATTTTTCTCCAATAAATACATGTTGTGTATTCTGTCAAAAATATAAAGAGCTCCCAAACGTGTCTATATACTATCGCTATGTACCTAGATATGGAGGACCTGTCAAGACAAACACTAAACATCAAATGGCCCACCAATAACATTAGAGCTTTTGTTATTGTTGGTGGGTACGTCAAAACAAAACTATGCTATAGTTTCAAAGGCAATTCCTGAGATCGTTCTTGTGAGACAATCTGGCCAAAAGCGCTGGTCAAACCTTCTTTTTCTCAACACCAACTCACCATATCTAAAATCCAGTTGCACCATCATTCTCACCGCAAAATTTCGTTATAATAACTTGCTACTTTCAAAGCTCGACTTTCAAAATCGACTTTCAAAGGGAAATCAAAAGAGAAATAGAACCGAATAGAGAAAAGGCCGCGAGCGATGGTTCCAAGGTATAGCCCATGTTAGCAATCGCAAGTCGTATTGGACCGTTTTATAAAATTCGCAACTTGCACGTTTGATCTAACAAAAGCTGTTGGTCGAATTGTAACAAATCCAACAGGCAGAGCATAGAAATCGTAATTATGTCTCAATCAATAAATAAGTAGTTATAGGTATAACGATGAAGACTATACTCTCATAGTTGCTGCAGGATATATCTCGTATACTTTAGTAGAAGTCTTCATTTTTGCGTTCAAAAACACGATCGTTTGATTTTCGATGAAAAGTATGAGGGGGCACCTCATGTTTTTGGGTCAAATTTTGATGATGTTTTTTTTTCCCAAAAAGTTGAGCGAAGGTGTCAGTAAGTTAGTGTTGGATGAAAGCAATTGTTTGGTGCAATTCTGAGGGCCTAAAGCAACTTTTAGCGTAAGGAATCAGTACCCATTAGTGTGTATCAATAGAAATATTGCGTAGTACTTACTGCTCATAAATACAATTCAAAGCGAACTCCTTCATCTTCTCTTCGACAATAGTACCAGTTGACAACTTCCACATCTTGCTCTCATCTAAGCTGTCAAACAAGTTCTTGATCTTCTCTTTGTCATCTGAACAAAGCTTTAATTGCTTTGTAGTATTGGAAGATTCTGAACTTGATGATGCTGCTGCTGATGTTGCTGTTGTTGTTGTGCGTGATGAATCACTGCCATTGATATTGGTATTTCTAATTGCTTGAGGCACATAGCGACGAAGACCAAGTCTTTTGTCATTCATTGACATGGCAATATACTCCCAATTTGGTTTGGTCGAGCTCTAAAAAATATATGAATGGTTTGGAAACTTTTCACTGAAAACAAGCTTGCATATTTAATGTTCAAGTCTTTTAAAACTTGTCCACTTTTACGACACCAAGCTATCTTTTATAAAAACAATGATGTGGTATTGTCATATGAATCAATGATGCAATCAGCTAATTGTTTGCAAGTCGCCTTTCCGCTTTTCTACGAAATTTTTGGTCAAACGGGGTGATTCCCTAGTTTTGTGCGGTTGTGGCGCACATAATGGTCTCTGTCAACTCGATAGTTGACAGAGTACATAGTCGCTATGTTTTTCCCTTAGCTAAGGTTTTTTTCAACACAGAAGAATAACATCAGGAGTAGCCAAGGCATGCGTTTTTTCACATCTGATGTGATTAAACACATATCCGAGTCTTTTCTGCCCTCGACTCTTGGCGGTGTGTTTCACTAATGTGAACGTTTGCTTTGTTGCTGGGGTGGCGTTGATTGCTCTGTCTCTCTTGCTCGCAACTTTGGTCGAGTATCTTTGTTCTTTCGCGATAACCATCCGATCAAGTGCTGACAGTGATATCCTTAGCCAAAAATCTCCTGGGTCCTTCTTGGGCGTACGTGTACTCTCTTCCCCGGTGATAATTTAAACTAGTAGCCATGCCCTTCTTGTCCCTCTTTTGCACGCAATTATTAGCCGTTTTAGCTAGAATAGTCTTTTGGTAGCATGTTAATAACATGATAAATAGAGTAATAGCCTGTCTGTCTACATAAAAAGAAAGAATTTCTTCAGAAAAACTTTCATTATTTTTGATTGTCATTTAATAAATCATTCTGGATCAGTTCATTTAATTCATATTTTAGTGTGGACCTAGCAATGAGCTTATTATCGTACTTCTCTTCATAACAAGAGTACAGTTGGTTGATCTTACAGTTCTTGATTTTTTGTTGGTTGGTCCAAGCAAAAGGGAGATGTATCACATTCAGCGGCTATCGAATTGGAGAGGATTTGGATGGAAAATGCGCTTACTACGCTGCTCATGATACTCTGTTGTGGTGATAATCCAATCCCGGGTTTGTCCTTTTTGATTTCGCCATATAATCATCTCTCTTTTTTTTTTTCTTTTTTCTTTTTCTTTTTCTCTTTTATACTCGGAACCTATATATGAACAGGCCTTTACATAATACCGAGCAAAGGGCAAACAAAGTACCTAACTATGCTCAAGCTGCTGCTAAATCACAGCAGCCACAACAACAACAACAGCAGCAACTAGCACAGCAGCAACAGCCAACGCGAGGCCATCAACCGCAGCATGAGACGGAGCAGCCGTCTTTTGTAAAGAGTACTGGCCCCACATACAACAAATCCACAGGTGGTCATTCACAGTATCATGGGCACAAGAATTCGTAAGTGCGAACAATAATGCAGAACAGATATATCCAACATGTTTACTGAGGTGCTGTTACATAGGTACAATAATAACAGCAACAGCAACAGCAACAGAAAGGAAACTCCATACGTCAATAGAAAGGCTTCTGTACAATTACCAATGCCCCCACCTACGGATACTGGTAAGTTATTTCGGGCTGTGTGTCTCATGTTCGTAAGCTAACGGATGCTATGATGATGGTGCTGTTTATCAGCTCCTATTCAATTTGGATCTATTAACCAACCTTCGTCGTCGTCAAATCCATCGTTACCAGTAGCAGCAGCGACATCAACACAGCAGCCAATACCTGTAGTAAGAGCACCAGCAAATGCTCAATTTGGTAGCTCACCAGCAGTGAATGATATACGTGTAAGTAAAGGGATTCCACTGTAGTAAAAGAGAGAGAACATGTGTTTCTCATTCAGTGTGATATTTCGTATAGCATCGTCCCCCTCCTCCTTCCACATCAAATCAGATAAGGCAATCACCTCAGCAACAACAACAACAATTAAAAGAGATACCCAGATCACCTCGTACCACCAATGATGGACGATTATTCACTCAACCTTACGCGCCTCGTCGAGATTTCAATCAAGGGGATCACTACAGTAGTAATAATCGCTATAATAATAACAGCAATAATAACAATAACAACTATAATAACAACGGCTACAGAAACAATGGTTATGCCAGACCTCCACCACCTCATCATTCGCCAAACCAGCCCTACCACCCAGTACAGTACTCTCCTCAACAGATGCCACACCAACAAAATCTGCCCCCTTCGCCCATGAGTCACCGAGCCTCGCCGAATATGAACACCTATAACAACAATAACACAAAGAAAAACAACACCAATATATCTCCTCATATTCCTCATTCATCACCTCAACAGAATATCCAAATGGCTGCGGCAAGTTGGTCTCCTGCTGGTCAATATGTAAGGCTGCTTTTTTGGGTAGTGTATGAAAATGGGTTACTGATCTTTCAATACTAGTTTTATCCTCAATATCCCGTCTCTGTTTCCTCCTACAACGTACCTCCGACAGCCACTCGTCCACCCATCATCCCACCTCCCACGACTCGCAAAAGAATCGCCATCATTGACCCCAACACGGGTGTCGCCCTCAACACGAATCCCATGCACCTTACCTCGTCATCGACATCGCCCTCCCATCACCACCATCCCTCGCCCCATAAGGAGGAAAAGCACCTGGATTTTGTGAAACCACCACACACATCGAAAGCTGTCTCTATTGTGGATCCAGCTATTCGTGATCGTGAATTGCGTGAAAAACGAGAACGTGAGGAAGCTGAACAGGAAGCACTGAGAAAGGCAGAAGAGGAAAAGAAGGAAGCTGAGCGAAAAGCGGCCGAGGAAAAGGAACGTCTAGAGAAGGAGCGACTGGAAGCAGAGCGTTTGGAGGCTGAGCGAATCAAGGAAGAGGAGCGAAAGAAGGAAGCGGATCGTTTGGAAGCAGAACGCTTAGAAAACGAACGGCAAAAGGAGGCAGAGCGCAAGGAGGCAGAGCGTGTTCGTTTAGCAGAAGAGGCATCCGCCATTGCAGTTGCAGCATTGGAAAAGAAGAAACAAGAGGAGGAGTTGCGTCGTAAAGCTGAAGAGGAAAAGGAATCCAAGCGAGTGATCAGTGAGTTGGAAGCAGAAAAGAAGAGACAAGAAGAAGCGTCTGTTCAAAAGGTGGGTCGTGTGCCATCCAAGTTGGAGATGCCTGCCAATCCCTTGACCCAATCACCCGCATCTTCTCCCGTTCACAGCGACTCCAAAAAGCCGCAGCAACCCATGAAGGTGATTGAAGATTTCAGCGCTGTACACTATCCTGCTGGCATCCAGTCTCCCGGAGCACAAGACAACAAGAAGCATGTGTACAGTATTGATTTCCTGCTGCAATTCCAGCAATTATGTCTCGACACCGATCAAGATTTATCTGCCATCAATTTCAAGGAAATGGACGCCCATTCTCGCTCTGGATCCATGCGTCAGCCTTCAGATCGTGGCGGTGGAAGAGGAGGTCCTCGTACACCAGGCGCATCCAATCTGACAGGCGACACCATGTTTAAAATGAATTCCCGCGATGGTCGTATGGAGATGGGCAAATTCAACATGGGCCGTCCCTTGACAGGTCGCAATAACAGCTCACACATGGAGCGACAAGGATCTCATGGTGGTAGTGGTCGCGGTGGTGGGTCTATGCGTGGCGGTAGAGGAGGAGGCGGCAGTGGCATGAAGGTGATTCGTAACCCCGCCATCTTGAATCAGCAAGGAGCACCTACTATCCCTATGGAACAGGTCGCGCCACTGGAGAAGACTGAAAACAGATGGGTTCCTACTGTCGCTTCACAAGTAGCACAACCTCCAGCAGAAGGCGAGTTGATGTCGCAGGAATACATTACGCGTAAGGTCAATGCTCTACTCAATAAGCTCACTATGGAAAGGTTTGACTCCATTTCTGCACAAATCTTTGAATACGCTCGTCAATCAGCAAAGGAAAATGACGGCAGATCGCTTCGTACGGTGATGAAGCTGACATTTGAAAAGGCGTGTGACGAACCTGCTTTTGCCAACATGTGGGCCCGCTTGTGTCGATCCATGTATGACGCCATGACAGACGATATCAAGGATACCAGCATCTTGGATGAAAACAACAAGCCATCTTCCGGCATCTTGCTGTTCCGAAAGTACCTGTTTAATCGCTGTCAAGTCGAATTTGAAAAGGGTTGGAAAGTCAATATGCCTGAAGTGGATGAAGTCGATGGTATGATGACTGAAGAGTATTATATTGCAGCCAAGGCCAAGCGTCAAGGCTTGGGCTTGATTCAGTTCATTGGCGAATTGTTCAAGTTGGAGATGCTTTCTGAGCGCATCATGTATGGATGTATGATCAAACTCTGCAACGATCCCACCAATGCAGGCGATGAAGAAGCTGAATCACTCTGCAAACTACTCACAACCATTGGTAAAGCCTTGGATAGCAAACCCAAGACAGCCAAATGGGTGGATATTGTCATTCAGCGCATGAAGAATGAAATGGTGCTCAGTCCCAAATTGACATCTCGTGTCAAATTCATGATTCAGGATTTGGTGGATCTGCGCAAGGATAAATGGGTGCCTCGTATTGGAGGTAATCAAGTTGGACCTACTACCATTGCCAAGATTCATGAGATGGCAGAAAAGGCCAAGGAGGAAAAAGAGGCAGCCGCAGCAGCTATGAAACGCAACAACAGCTCTCGTGGACAATTTATACCCAACAATAATCACAACATGGCTCGCGGTAATTCTTATCGTGGCAACAGTGGTGGAAAGGACCATTTCAACAGCAATAACAACTCCAGCATTGGAGGTGGAGGTGATGGCTGGAATACGGTGGCTACTGGTGCCAACAACAAGAGTCGTCCTACGGATCTCTCCAACTTTGGTAAGACAGACAGAAGCAGATCAAGAACCAACATTCTGGGTCCCTCCAACAGTCCTTTCCCTAGCCTGAGTCGTGGCAAGTCTGCCACCAACATGGATACCAAGAACATGGACGGTAGATCCAGTCCTGCTACCAACATGTTTAGCGCTTTACTCAACGGCAGTGGTGGTGACAAGCCAGAAGAACGTAAAAAGCTGACTTTAGCGCCAAAATCCTCTACCACAGCAGAGACATCTTCCGCTGAAAAAGCACCCAAACTGTCCGATGAAGCCATCAAACGTAAATGCAAGAACATCATTGAAGAATACCAGAGTATCCGCGATAAAAAGGTAAAGTGGGATATAGCAAAGAACATAAAAGGAGGGGCTATAAAACTGACAAATGCGCGTTTACTTTTATAGGAACTTGTCGAATGCGTCAAAGAGTTGGACGATCCTGATTACCTCGTGGCATTTATTGGTGAGATGTTGACTGTGGTAGAAAAGAAGGCGCAGGATGTGGACGACATGTGCAAAACCATTGAATATCTCAACAGCGAAAATTTACTGCAAAAAGGGTTATATGTCAAAGCATTCAAGCAATTTATGGAAGGGTACGATGATTTAACCATTGACGTACCTCAAGCACCCAAATACGTAGCTCAGCTTATGCTTGCTTCCTCTGTTTCACCAGAAGAAGTGGGTGGAGATGAGTATGATTCATTACAAAAGGCTTACAAGACTTTGATGGAGTCAAACTAGTAGGCTTCTTTTTCCTTTATGGCATTGTATAAATAATGGAGATCCATTCTGTATAGAGAGTTTTTTTTGTTTGATACAACATAGCAAAAAATAAAATATCACAAATGTAATATTATGAAAAAGCAAATGCACATTTATTAGCATCATTTTATCAGGCAGACTTCTTTGCGAGCTGTTATACAAGTCAGTATACATCAGCAAACTGTATGGATAATTACTACTTACACGAGCACGGAGAGCAGCCATACGATCCTTGACACTGCCGGTAGGCTTGGGCTTTGGCTTTTCACGCTCAATTTCGGCTTCCTTGGCCTTTTCATGAGCCTCCATTAGTTTACGAACCTAATTTCAATTCGCGTCAACCTCTCTATGGCATTGCATATATATTCTGGCATGCTACTTACACCTGTAGGCAATTGCGCCTTCTTTAACCATTCCTCTTTATCAATCACTAAATTTAATCGAGGCAATGTCATTTCGGGGATAGTAGCATGAGGCTATAGGGTAGTATGTGTGAGTATTGTAAACAGCAGCTACTCTATACCTAGTTTACCTCTGGATGGTCCCTGAAATACTGTGTGATGGCACTCTTTAAAATATCAGCTCTCTTTTGCAAATCTTTACCCGCCAAAGGCATGCTCCAATCTTTCGTAAATTGAATCAAAAAGGCTTCTGTCACTTTACCACCGTAATTTCTCAGCTCTTTTGCTTCCAATGTGTATAATTGAGGTGTAATGTACATGATTTGACAGATATGGGAAAGTGTAATGGTGCGTCTTGTTGACATTCTCAAAGTGGATTCAATTTGATGGTATAATGTAGGTCTGTTGCGTGCAGCACGGTCGGTTATAACGATATCAAGCGATTTACGAAGCTTTTCAAGTGTCGATGTCTCGTACTCAATTCTCTGTTTATCTGTTTCTGTGAGATATTCTTTGTGCGGTGCAGTGTAGGCTTGTTGTGGTGGTCGAGGCGGTGTCATGGGCTCGATAAATGAAGAAGGAGGTGAAAGTGTGTCCTGAGTAGACAAAGCATCCTCTTCTGGGATATGTTGTGGGTTGGGTGTATTTTCAGTGGTCAATGCGAAATCGTCTACTACAGAAAACTGCTCTTGCTGATCCTCATTATCGCGTTCAATATGTGTATTTAATAAAGGAGCTTCCTCAGCAGTTGCAGGTGAGTCTGCCTTGTCCACCTCAACATCCTTTGCGTTGACAACAGCGGGTGTTTCCCCTGATGAGAGTGTAATGGCTTCTGTCTTTTCGAATCGATCCTCCTCCTTTGTGATCTCTGCTTGTTGGGAGACAGGCGCCATCTCCTCGACTACATTGTTTGCGACTTCAGTGATCGAATCAGGCGTGTTCTTTTTGGGTGCTTGTGTATCCTCCTCCTCCTCATCATGATGTTGTTTTTGTTTCTTGGCGATGGGTTTGCTGGCTGTGCTCTCTGATTTACGCTTGGTATGGTGTTCGTTGGCGGTAACTATTGGCTTTTCGATACACTCCAAGTTTAAAACAGTCTGTTTCAAGTCTTTGGAGGCGAGGCGAGAGGATTTTCTCACCACAATAGCCGGTTTCTATCAAGAGAAATGTTGAGTCTATCTGTGCAAGCGATTTTGGAGCAATGCAATTCAAACTACCTCCACTTTCTGAGGTTTTAAGACAATCTACAAGTACGTCAGTATTTCCAATGTCACTTTATACAGCTATCCTGATAAATTACCTGTTCAACTGGCCTAAAGGCCTTGGTCAGTTGCGCATCCTCAATGTTTTTAGCTTTGGGTGTCCCAGCATGACTCGTTCTGCTTCTCTAAGGATACCAATGAACATTAGATCTGTGTTTTACGAATGCCCTTGAATACATATAACGTACTCTGGCACGAAATTCAATACGAGATTGTCCTTTCATGATGCTTGTTCAACGCGATTACAAATGGAATAAAAGAAAAAGGGCAATCACTGACATAAAAAATTATCCACAGGTGTGACTCCATCAGCGAGAGTGATCAACACCGTGCACCACACATTGTATCATTTGGATGGGCGATCGTAAAACTGTCTATTCCAATAATCGAGTTTGTGTGGTATGCAATGCTAAAAGTATGATTGTGCTATCATGATTTTGTTTTTCTATTGGCCCTCTTGGTCTCACTGATCTTTGCTTTCATGCTGTCCATATAAGCTTCATATTCTCTAGGATGCTCAAAAGCCCAATCCTCTCGCATCTTTTTTGCTCTCAAATTGTAGGTCTCTTTGATCTTGGGGTCTAAATTCTTCCAACGCACACCGATGATGGACGAAGCACTGTTCATTGCAGTTGGGCCTTTGAATTTGAACTCTTTTTGGACGAGAGAAAACTGCTCATTCTTGAATAGTACATAGCCATTGCCACAGGGAGGTTTGGTTCGTTTGGGACCCAATGACTTGTTAGCATAGACCGCCTTTTGCTCCTAGTGCACAAGGAAAAATAAGGCGACGTGAGTCAACATGCTTCTAATCGCATACAAAAACGTACCTTGCTCAACTTGTTCCATAAACCTGATACGAGTCGACTAAGATCCTTTGGCGATAAATCCTTGTTCTCTTTGGCCAATTTACCACGCATCTCTGCATTAAAGATAACGAATGAATGAATACGATTGCCTTTTGATGCTGTTCCTGGAGTTGTGGATGATGAGGATGCTGTTGATGATGAAAAGGATGGTTTGTATAAGGATCTGGTAGGTGTTGTTTCGGCTTTGGGTTTGTTGACCTTTACGACTACTTTTCTAACTGGATCTACCGCCTTTGCCGTCGCTTTGGTCTCCTTTTTATATTTCGATTTTTTCAGCAACGATTCATCCTCACTGTCTGATTGAAGGTAGTCAGAGTCTGAGGCGCTAGAAAAGGATGTGCTGTAACGTTTCTTGACATCTGATGTGTGGCCCATGGCATCCCAATCCTCGTCTGTATCATACAAGCTTTCCGTCTTTTGTTTCTTGCCTCCTTCCCTCTTCTTCTTGCTTGGTATCGGCGCAATCCATTCATCATCACTGCTATCAGACATGATCGGTTGCTTGCGCTTTGATCTCGCCTTTGTGCTGGGTTTGCCTTTTTGTTCTTGCTTGAATTGACTCAGTATGTCTTCTAAACTAAACTCGTCTTTCATTGCTTCTCTGCTGTGCTTGGCACTGGATGGCTTTCGCACAACAAGTGACTCATCATCGCTTACAGTGATATCATCGAACAAGCCTGGCTCTACCTTTGTCTTGCTAGTGTTAGAGTTGTTGCTCTTCAGATACACATTGACTAAAAAAGCACCGCACCAGGGACATTCTCTGATGGCTATACATTAGCAACCTGTCGCCTACATCGCATTGATCTGCCCATCTCACCCTGCATCGAGAGAATCCACATCTTTAACCAATTCTTGACATTCAGGGCAGTGAATCTCTGTTCCAAGTGACATTTAAATTGAATAGAAAATAAAACAGAAAGAAAGAGGGTTTTCACACTCAAAACTTTTTCCTATTTATTTGTAAAGCGACAAAAAAAAATTGACTGTAACTTTATTGTCTCTTTCTCTCTTCTTTTCTTTGATTCAGTACTTGTTTGATGTTCTTTGCAAACCACTCTCGACTTGTTGACTCCTCGATGGTCAAGACACGCGTAGGCGCTTTTCTCAATTCCAAATAAACACCATTGTCTCCAGACTCCACATTTCGAATCGTGTCTAGAGAAATAGCATAATCCAGCTTCAGGTTGTCTGATCGAACAATCAGGATACGGGTGTAGGTCAGAATAGCCACCACTTCGTCATTGTCAACCACACTATGGGCAATGTAGACTTCATTGAAGAATTTGCCGTTTTCCATCTCTTTCAGCCACATTTGACCCAATGCCTCTCTTTGAGAATAAGCCTACATGTGGATTTAAAAGTGAGTTTTGAGTGCGAGTCTTGCATAAAAGAGCCATCATCACTTACGGTAACAATGCCATCTTTGCCCGTATATCTAGGAAGTCTTTCTCGATTGATGTCGCCTCCCTCAAAGACAGTAGTTGTTTCACGAATGCCTGCAGTAATGTTGCTGGCCATGTCCAAGAAACCCACCATGGGCTTTGTAAATGCGCTGTACATGGGATGAGTATATAAAGTTCCTTGGCCCTCTTTGGCAATTCTACTTACCCAACAAGGCCTTTGCCTACACCACCAACAAAACCTACAACACCGCCTGATTCAGCACCTTCAATAGGTCGTTTGACCAGACCTGCAAAACCACTTGCCACACTGGTCCCAAAGTAACCAACACCTTGCGTAACACCATAAATAGCATGTGTAGGCTTGTTGCGTGTCATGTTCATACGTCTTCTATCTTGGAATTTCTTGTCCATGGTAGCAGCGGAAACGCCCTTACCCAAACTACCTGAGAATCGACTCAAACTATCACTGATACCAAACACTCCCTTCTTCATGAACCCACCTACGCCTTTGGCAATACCGATACCCAAGTCTTGCGGTCGATCACTCATGATGAAACCTTGGTAAGGCTCATAAAAGAGCTCGCCAAAGCCAGAACTGAGTGTGTTGAAAAGACCCACTGGATTACCCAGGATATCGATACTACCCAAGACACGATGGATTTGATAAATGACCTGTTCCCGGTAATGGAGCATGATACGAGCTGTCAAATCTTCAGAACTGGCACGCAGGTTGTCTACAATCAGGGCGTTCAATTTGATAGGCGCGTCATTGATGTTGCCCAATGTCATGGTGAACACATTAAAGACATAGCCCATAGCAGAGCTTCTTGCAGAAGAGCTATAAAGCTTGATGTGAGTTGTCTCGTGCGGTGCTCTAGGAAAGCATTTACTCTCACCTTGTATCACTGCTATCCAGTTTCTCGGTTCTTACAAATGACAAATTCAGTCGCATGGGTTGAATGCAGAACTCTTCAAAGTAGTATAATGCCTCTGCCTTTTCGACCACAGGCTCCTCTATCGTCATGATATACAAATCAGACCTAGAAATCCATTGCGATGAGCTTTGTTGTTTGTTACATGCTTGAGGCAATTACTCACTCGTCATCTGCCTTTTTGGATCCACTATTGAACTGAGCAAAATCAAGCAAGGCATACAAAAAGTCCTCGTCAATCTCAAACGTCATTTCTTGAAGAAGCACCGAAAAGAGTTTAAAGTAGAGTACACCATGTCCTGGAGCAAAGAAGGTTAAGTATTATCATGGGCTTGCAACATGACGCTTCTACTTACTGTCGTCTTTCACTTTATCAAGAGCAATGTGAAGTGTAGGGTGCGTGGATAGCTCACTCGACACTTTGGGAAGCGTGGTAGGATAGCAAAGAATGGGGTATGTTGAATTATACAGTTGATTATCAATCTATTCAATTTGTGGATCAGCATAAAATGGACCTAGTCTACGAGAAAACACACTTGCCTGAAGCCATTGCAACGCCAATCGCACAGACTGATACATGTTGGAATCCGTATACTTAAATTCTAGCCCCTTGATACTAGCAAATGCCATTTCCTGCTCAAAAAGTATGTTGGCATCTCTCCCACCCTCTTACTACTGCAAGCCGCTTACCTGAGCATGCCTATTGATCAGCGAGATACCAAAGCCAGCTAAATTCAATTCCAAGACGTAGTTCACAACATGCTGAATGGTCACTGTTTCAAACGCGTCCCTTACACTTCCTTCTCTTGACGTGGAAGCTAGCGTCGATGTACCTGACGATTTAGGACGGTACAAACTCTTGGAGAGATCAAAATCAGTCAGTCTCAACACCAACGCCGAGTCGTCTGCAATCACATCAATAGACAGTGTATTGTTTTCCAGACCTCCATCGCGATGCTTCATGTAGCGGAAAGGTACCTGGGCACCAATGGCTTGGAAGTTGATGCTGCGATGACGGTTGCCTACCAACAGCTCCAATCGCTTCTCCTTGGCAACAGGAATATCCCAGGAATACCTGAATGTACTGTCGGGTTGCAAGGTGAAAGTGCGTGGCTCTTGGAACGCCTTCCTTTGTTTGTCCTTTAAGCCGTATTCCTCAAAATCAGTGTGCTCTTGTCTGAAGCGCACTGGCATTCTGGATCGATTGACAATGTAGTATGGCCATTTATGGTCTTGATTGAAGGTGATGAAAATGGTGGAGTCCTTAATAGAGACAGACACGCGCACAAGGTAAGGAATCGTATCGTCGCCCTTGTCCACCTTGACGTACGTCTTGCCGATCTCTTGGATATCGAATGGCGAGGACCATTTACAGCCCAGTTCTTGCGACTGAAGACACAGCCATCGCACGCTTGATTTGGTGGTTTGATACAAAGGCAGTTTTTGGTCGGGAGCAATGCTGGTTACTTCGTCATTGCCAAACTCGCAAAAGTTGAGAGCAATGTCCATGTTGTTCTTGATGATGTAACGAGGCGTGATAGTGACCAGCTTGGTCAATCTGACGATGCCTGTGCCTTCTTCCACCTTAATACCAGCGTGTCTTGCATAAGCGTCTTGTTTGGACAGCAGGGTGACATCTTGGCTGTTGCCCACTGCTTCAAAACTGATGGGCTCGCTCCACCTAGAGTCGTTGATGGAGATTTGAGCGCGGTTCTTGTGGTCAATGTCAGGGTAAGAAAAGATGATGGGCTCCAAGGTGTCGCCTTGTCTGTAAGCAGGAATCTCTTCAGGAGGTGAACGCCCTTGACGGTAGCCTTGACGCTGTCTCAAGCAGATGGGCAGTCCAGTTTTGTTAAAGATGAGATACGGTGCGTAGATGCTGACATGCAGAGCATCTGTGGTACTGGATGATCTCGTAATGTTCATCTTGACATTGGTCGGTACATTGTTGTGATCCGCAATTGTGATCTTTTCTCCAATGGAACTATAGTTGGGTTTGGTGTTGATGGTAGATGTATTGCTGCACTTGTATCTGTCAGATTTGAGGTCGAGTTGAATGACCAATGTGGTGTTGGGCTTCATATTGTACAAGCTGGCTGTTTTGCCCTTTTCCACAAAAGCGTGCATCTGGGCGCCCGTCATTTCGTTGGTCAAAGTGAGATCAAAGTCGAATGGCAGTAAGTTTTCGACTTGAATAGGAGGACAGAATTGCACCTTGAGGAAGGGGTATTGCTTGACCAGCGGGTTCTTTTTGTCGCACTCTACATTGATTTGGTACTCATAAGGCATGAGCTCCTCTGTGCCACTTTCCAAAGGCAGACATTCGACGGATCTGGGCGCTGTAGGCAGCACCACATCCGACCACATGAGCATCTGTGTGCTCCAGTGGTACTTGTCAGAGGGGCGAATCACAACCCATCTGTCGTATGACAACTCGATGGGCACGTTGAATATCTCGTAGGGCTTGAGACGCATGACGTCCGACAGCATACGTCGCTTTTTGTTGACCATGACCATTTGCATCTCTTGCGAAGAGTTGTTTTGCAAGACGAGGCCACTTCTGAATGTCACAGTCTTGATGTGGTTCTCCAGATGAATGTCTACAATCAGGCGGTGATCAATTTCCTTGACAGCAGGTCGCAATCGATAGGCACGTTCGCTTTCTGTATCCACAGGCACATGCAGAATGGGCTCCCAGTGGAAGGCATCAATCTGAACACCAAACAGATTCTTTCCAAGATTGACTCTCTGTTTCGAAAGCGCATCAGCACGTCTATCCCCCTTCTGGTCATCTCGTTCTTTGCTTACCTCTCTGCGCTTTTTCCAGTCTCTGAATGTCCATGGCAACGTCTCTCCTTGCTTCAACTTGAAAACGCGATTATCGCCTTTTTCTACATCATCAGACATATTCCAGAAGCGAAGATCATGGCCCGTAAAGTTTCGAATGAGATAAGGTCTGACCTGCGTTTGAGCTGTCTGAGCCAGTGGCTATTTTTTTAAGAGCGTGTTAACAGTGTCCTCGTTTACTTGATCAGCATTGTTACCTTGGTTTGAGAAAGTGTCTCGGACACAGACATGAGACTCTCCAAGAAGGTATGCGTAATGTTGAGGTACAACAAATCCTTGGATTCAAGCGCCACGTTGGTGGATTTATCTGTTGCATCTTGCGATACCTTGATACAAAAGCGCCAAGGTTCAATGATGGGCTCCCAATGCGAGTTTTTGAAATTGAAGTTGTTTGCCTTGAGCCAAAAGTCGACATCAGCCTTCAATGCGCGAGTCCAGTCTGAAGCGGTAATAGCAAACGGGTTAATTTGAAGATCGACAAAGGGAAGGTCGTGTAAATCTTCAATCAGAATGACTTGAATACCGTCAAATGAAGCAGACAACTGTTGCAAGTGTTAGCATATCATTCGCCTTGGAAAAGAAAAACTTACCGATTCCTTTGACATGACAATAAAAGGCTCGATTCCCTTTGGCTTTTCGGCAAGGTTCAGTGTAGCACTGGATGCAGGCGCATGCAAATACGCTTCACTTTGGTCTCCCAACAACAAGGCGTCGGATGTGATGGACTCGAGATCAGAGGTGGATTCGGATGAGGTAGGCTTGGGTGCTGTACTTTGGTCTGGAGATCCCATCAAGGCAATCACCTTGTTGGCAATTGTTGAAATCAGCATGGCATCTTGGTAGGACAAGCGCAAAATGATGGGCTCTACTTGAAGTTTGATGGTAGTGAGATGATGCACTGTGCTAGTAGCTGCAGTTTCCATGCTCAGCAAGATGTTAAACTCTTCTACAAAATGCATGGTTGATTCAGCAATATTGTCCATGCGACACAATACCATGCCAATGCCATCTAGGTGCACTTCCAAGTTGGTTTGTTGGATGACGGTGAGTTGGTTAAAGGACAAGATGACCGCCTCAGATGCAGCATTCTCGGGGTTGGCAAGACACAGCACACGGAGATCAATAATGTTGATATTGTACTTGATCACAGTAGGCGGTGCCTGGTTCTGCGATTGCAGCTGCTTGACATTAGCGTCCTTGTTGTCTCTCTCTTGGCCATAGGACTGGGCATACTTTTGTGCTTCTGTGGGTTCAATCACGATAAAGGGGCCCATAAAGAAATCTTTGAGCAAGAACAAGTAGTCCAGCGACAAGACGATCTTGGGACTATCCACCGTCATCTTCATGTCCATGACAGGTGTTGCGTCTTGATCCTTGTAGGACCACAGCTTGAATTGGAACTGAGGTCCGTCCAGCGTGTTGGCAGGCAAAATCTCTCGAAACTTGGATTTACTCTGTGATCGTGTGTCTGCAAAACTGATGGACTGAATACCGACCTCCATGAGCATAGACTCATTGGACATGTTTTGCAACTTCATGCAGATGCCATCAAACGCCAGTCGAGACAGCATGTGCTTTTCCTTGTCTTCCATCTCTGAGTCTTGGCCAGTCAGCAGTTCCAAGTAGACTGTATTTAGCTTGATAACAAGGTCCAGATTGATCTTGTTGGCCACTTGTTTGATGCTAGGTGTATCGGCTTGAGGTGACGCTATGGACAATTGAGATCGTGAAGAGGACTTGGAAAGAGCACCGCGGCCATCAGAAGAAGTGAGTGTTTCTTCTGTGGCATTGTTCGCGGCGTCAGCTGTCAGGAACTCTTTCTGAATAAACGCCCATGTCTCCAGTAGCGACTTGTACTGTCTCTCAGTCAATGCCATGCGCACATCGGATATGTTGCCCAGGATTTGAGATCCAGGGCCCATTGCTTCGTCGGGATCTTCAGGATTTTCGATATCAAACACAATGTTCAGGTTATCAATGATGGGAAGTACATGCTTTTTGGCATTGCCATCGTGATCATGCGTCACAGCCGTTGAATACAGACTGATATCGTACAGACCACAGTTGATGTGCGTCACAGGCACCATGACCGATTGCGGCACATTCTTCAGGTCCCGTCTATGCACCTCAATAAACGAGTTGTGGGCTCTGATTTCACCCAAATTTGCAATCAGCGTATCTGTCTTTTTGTTGTCACCCACAGGAAACACCAGCACAGGACTCTTGACCTTGATATCAAAGTGGAATCGATTGGTGCTGCTGCCCTCTTGCAGTTGCTGAGCTGTCTCCACTGCTGCATTTCTAGCTGCATCGTAGACGTTCTTCATCTCCAAAAACTCTTGCAAAAAGTCCAGGGTGGGTTTGACAGATTCAGTCACCAGCAGATGGATGGCGCCCATCTTAAGGTCAAACTTTTGGTTGTAACCAGGATAGTCAGCAGCCTTGGGATCGTATGTCTTGTAGGTGAAATCAGCCAGTTCATCGCCCACAATGCTGATAATGTAGGTCTCGGAGACAGAGGCTGTGTTGAATGTCTGAACAGAATCGTTGTTGCCTGTGTTGATCATGCTGCTGTCATCGGACAAGGTAAAGTTACCAAATTTGCCATCCACTTCAATGGTGTTGGGTTCGAGCATAATAATGATATCGCCAAAACTGAGTTCACCAGTGCCCAGCCGCTTGCCTTCCTTGTTTAGGATGAGGTTGACACTGTCCATGTGAATGGCTACCTTCATTCGGTTGCTGTTATTGTTGTTTGAATTGCTGTCTGAAGTGTCAGCTGTTGCAGGCTTGATAGACATCCTTGGCAGATGCAAGGAATCAGACAAGACAGAATGATGATCCAGACTGGAGGCGTCGTCATAAAAGACATCGCCTTCAAACTCTTGTTTACCCATGTTGGCAGCTGCAGCAGCAGGTGGTGCAGTAAACGTGTTCATGATCCAATTGTAAATTCTGAGCAACGACTTTCGCGTAATTACCACCGTCAAGGTAGACAGCACCACATCCACAGTTTGATCATAGCCTTGGTACACATTGTGGAATCGAGGATGGTTTCTGGACGCCTTTCTGTACTTGACATTGACCAGGTTCTTGTCATTTGTTCTTCCAACAGTATTCTTTCGATCAATGATGTCGGATGTTACCAAGTAATGGAAATCGCCTTGATGCTCCATCTTGTCAGCGACACTCAACGCCTTGAGAGACACATCGACCAGTAAATCATCAGGACGCGTCAAGACGACCAGCTCAAAGCTCTCTAGTAGAATCTCACAAAGCAAAGTCTCCTTGGTAGGATCCACAGCAGACGTCTCATGGATAGACGCAGAGACTTTATCTACCTGGAAGGTCAGCTTGAACTGTTCTACATCACTGGATGCAATGCTTGCTGCTTGTGATGTGGCCGTCGTGGGTGTATCCGATCGACTGCCAATGGACGTAATCTCACTGCCACTGTCATCCAATAACAGCGCATGGTCATCGCGTGAGCCCCAATACCGCTCGGTGATAACGTTGCCTGTGCTTGTATGCGTGTTGTTATCTTGCAATACATGAGGTCGTTTCTGTGCCTGAGAGGGTGCACCCGTAGTGTCATCTTCAGACTTGGGCACGATGAAATCCACAATACGCATCAAGATCTTGTACTTGCTGTCTGACAGATTGATGGACAATAAGGGCAGTTGGCCCGACACCTTGATTTTGGTGAACTCTGTCTTTCCAGGAAGAATACACAACTCAATCAAAAAGTTCATGTCAATGCGCTCAATGAAACGAGCATCCACACCGTGTCGAGGAGGATGATCTTGCAACTGCCACAAGCACTCCTTGGTGTTGCTACCAATGAGCACTTTGGTTTGGCTCAGCTGCAAGTTGAACTTGTCGTACATGAGATCCTCCAGTGTTTTAGCATCCTGCTTGCTGTACCTTTGAATGTCCTTGTTCTTGATATCATTGACTACCGCTTTGTCTGCCAACTGGCTGTCCACGTTGATATGACCAGCATCAATGATCATGACGGGCGAATCTTGGCTGGTCAGACTAATTTTGCAGAGCATGAGCACATGTGCTATTGAGGGTTCGCCATGTTAAAAGTTACCTTTCAGGAATAATGATGATGGGCGCATCCATGTCCACGTTCAGGTCCAGTGTCGTGTGTGTCTCCAGCGCAAACTCCAGGCCTGCTCTCGTCTGTGTCTTGAACCCTTCAAATGTGTCTCCAGCTACAGCAATCAATGCGTTGACACTCTCCATCTTGGAGTTGGGCGGCTTGAAGAATTTCATGATACCAGCAATCACGACAGGACTGTAGATGATTTCCAAGTGTTTCATTTTAAGAGAGAAGGCATTGTCTGCCTTGTTGCTGAGAGGTTTCTTTTCAAAGACAATGGAAAAGAACGGATCAGCTTCTTTGGCACTGACCGCCTCCATTAATGCATTTGATTTTCTGCGATCCCTTTCCGTCATGTTGGTTTCGATGTTTAGCAAAGAGGAGCTGCATGTCATCGATTAGTATCTCCTAAAAGTGTGCACAGGGCAAAAACCTACTCTCTGTTGTTGTTCTTCTTCTTGACACCTATCAACTGATGGTAGATGGTATCTTTGGTGGAGCCATCAAACAGCTGTAGATCGCCAAGAGCAGCTGCTATTTTCATAGACTCTGGGTACTGAGTGACATCGATACTGACAGCATCAAATACGATGGACACCAGATCCAGTTCAGTCGGCTTCTTGGCATTTTGCCTGAGAGTGAAGGAACCGCGATTCAGCTTGGTTTTGATGATGAACTTGATTGTCTATATACACGCATAGCAGGTTAGCCGTGCACTCTGCACTCTGTTCGTTTACATACATCTTTGGGTATATCCACTGCAGAGGCTATGGTAGCCTTGTCCTCATCATACTCAATCACATCGTACAACTCCTTCTTTTGCTCGTCCGTGATATGAATCGATCCTGTATCATCATCTGTAGTCTCTTCAGCCTTGCTAGCTGGTGCTGCTCCACTGAGCCATCCCCACCACCCCACTTTGGCATTCTCTGCCTTTTTCTTTTCATTCTCCTTGTCGATTCTGATCTTTTCACGGCGAAGTTTGGATTTAGCGATACTTCTGTAGAATCGAATGTCCTCGAACGAGAGGTCGTACTCCAGCTGCTTGAGTGCGCCTAATTGGTCGGCCGTAGCCTTCTTCATTTTGTCTGCAATGTAGCAATCAATGTATTGCAGTCGTTGATCTCGCCGTGTTCTAAAGTGGTCCCAAGTCCATTTGTAATTCTTTTCATGGATTTCTGATAAGATGGCCTTTCCTGCAAATTGAAAAAACGCGCGAGGATGCGATTTGGGTGTCTTGCCTTTTTCTGGGTGAAATTTGAGGTACTGCAGCAGTAGTGAGTTACCGTGGCATTTAGCACGTTTGCATCCATCTTACCTTTTGCTTTTTCAAGTTGGCGTGAAACAGGTCAATCATTAGAATGGCATCCCGGTATTGATGATCGTCCAGGCCAAATGCAAGTTCGTCAAAAAGCATAGTAACGTCTGTCTTTGGTACATGTCCACCATAGTTTTTGTTCAATTTCACCTATTATTATTTAATTGCCCCCCATCAAATGTGAGTTTTTCTGGGTCTGCGATGGACACATGTATTTTACTCTTACCTTTCCAGTACCAGATACAGGCTTGAGGATGTACTGATGTTCTCGAGGAGAGTTGGATGCATGTGGAATCTGTGACGTTAACAAATCAGCCAACAGCGTTTTCATTTACCACATCAAAGCTTACAAGATCAGTGTATACTTGGGCTGCCTCTTCATGATGCATGCCAGTAAGGGACCGAGCATCCGTATTCCAATAGACAGACAACGACTCCAACGTGGCAAGCTATATGACCATGTAAGCAACCAACATGAGACCCCTAAGAAATTAGTTTGATTTTACCTTGTTGATTGTATTGGTAGGCTCGCTGATGAACTTTGGCATCCACTCCTCGTCTGTTGATAAAGCACTCAATTCCTTGAGCGTAATGCCTGCAGCAAAAGGGTGTCCTGGATCAGAGATTTTGTCCTCGTATCTGATATGGATATTCTTCATGGTAAACTGCAAGTTATCCACAATCTTGTTTGTGAGCTGCGTGATAAACCCATCGCTTCCTTTCCCGTTGCTGTCCTTTTTCTGATCTGTTTGCGCTTCTGGTGATTCCAGCATTTCAGCAGTGGATAAACGGCGGCGCTTCAACTCTTGGGCACGCTCCTCTTCCTCTTCCACAGTAACCTGTCAATTGAGATTGGATGAGACACATGTAGATTGCATTATGGATTGGATCGCTTACAGTGAATTCGTTCTTGGGTTCTGCGAGCAAATAAACATGATCAATGATAACTTTGACGGGCTCGTTTCGCAGGTTGGACCATGGAATGATCAACGTGAGTTCGCCCAAGTAACCTGTGCAAGATAAATATGGTGTTGTTAAGTTGGGCGCTGATGTGCACACCTCTCTATTCGGTGATATACAAGTACCTTCTGATACATTGATGGGAAGATCGAGTTTATCCAAAGCGTCTCTTCTTAGCTTGAGGTTACGAAGATTGACCTCGCCTATCAACGCCATTTGCATTGCAGTGTGAGCATCGCATTCGATCATCAACCAGGCGTCATAGCATCCCCTTACCGTTCCAAATTCCAATTTTTAGCTGATCATAGTTTAGATTGGATACATAGTTCTTTAGAAAACGATTCAATATACTGGCCACAAGTGACTCCAACATGGTGAATAGCCTGAAACGTTTGGATAAAGAAAAAAGAAAAGAAAAAGCAAATCCAAATCTAGTAGAGTCGCATAAGACCGGTTTTGATATTCAAGTTCAGAGAATGTAATCCATCAGGGACTCAATGCAATGTGATATGATGGCATGTTATCGTCTGCAATGTGTTATTGTAGACATGACGTAGACTTTCTGTGAAGCAGGACAGTAGTAAAAGGCATTTGTACCTCCATGATCTCAATGATGTGGTTTGTATAACAGGGACATTTCGCTAGTGTGCATTATCTTAATTCATGCTTCAACGCTTTCCGCGCACGATGAAAGATTCAGCAAGACCAATAGACAGTTAAATAAATTAACCAACTTGTTGTTAAATTGATTACAAGGGTTCTTTATTTATTCTCAAAGTTTCATAAATGAAATGCAAATAATGTAGTTTGTATATTATAACAAAGTCATCGATAACGGTTTATAAACGCCTTTGTTGATAGCATTCACAACAAAACGAGAATGATAAATCTTGCAACTATTATCGCCATATAACACTTTGTAAAAAGGAGTTTATTTTATGTATTTTAACATAGAAATGATAATAGAAGATCGAGGGGATACACGTTAAAAATAATAATAAGTTATTTGTATTTTGCGTCGTTTAACTTGACCTTTCTTCAAACAGATTTCGGCTCGTAATCGGTGTATAACAGCCTCATGTTTATGAATTTTGCCTTGTAAATCGTTAATACCCGCTTCCAACAATATGATTTTAGCTCTATTGCTGATTGCTGATGGGTTTGGTGCTTGTTGGTGGAAAGGAATATCATATGAGATTGGTTGTCTATCCCAATCTACAGATCCCAATACTCTTTTATTTCGGCTTTCATCAAGGTTACTATTACCATACTTCTTAAAGAATCTGCATGCGTTTTCTCTTGATAACAAATGTAGAAAACCATATCTAGAATAGTAAACGACAAAAGTATTAGGATGAACACAGTGACATTCCGTGATTGAATACTTACGGTTTATCCTTTAAAAATTTGAAATGTTCAAAAGGCTCTGAGAGACAGACTTGTGAGCCAAGTCTCAATTTCGGCAGCGGTATTGTTAGGGTTAATTTCGCTTAACGTGCCTGTAAGATTTCGATCGTTGCAACAACGTCTCAGTTAGTCAATTATGCTTAACAAAGAAGAGGGACGCTGTTGTATCAAAGATCCCGGCAAGGTCTCACATTGAAGGACAAGGCATCTTTCCTCTGTCCTCTGTGGCAGCCTTTTACCTTATAAAGAAAAAAGAAAGCGAAATATTAAAAGAAACGAGCTGTACGATGCCGCTACGTAACTTACAGCACGTGCTGTCGCTGGCCCGCTTAGCCTTCGAGATAAACATCAAATGTTGGAATTGGCTTGATAAATTGCCTTGATTTTGATCTTTTTGCAGCTACGTTTCGCTACGGTAAAAACATGGTAGTCTAATATTGGAAGTGGCTTATTGTAGTGATTTGATCAAGAACGGTTTACAGTGATTTTTATTATAAATCAGCCGTTTGATTTCGCTACGCTCGAAGACGGCGTCGCCCTGCGGGTTTCATTTAGATTATAGGGGTTTTACATGATCAATCAAGAATATTATAGTAGAAGACTATACGCATTATATAAAAATTTGAGGTTGATGAAATTTATTTTTGGTTATGTAGTTTCTCTGTAAAGAAATTCAGGACATACTACATTTTTAGTTTGAGGGTTTTTGGTAGGAAGCAATATAGTCATTCCTTGTGCACAGATTACTCTAGACATGGTCACATATAATCGCCCTTGCATAAATACAGGACTTCTAAGGTCTAAATTAACCTTTGTGAGCGACTGCCCTTGAGACTTGTTGATCGTCATGGCAAAGTACATCTTCAAAGGGAACTGCTTTCGCGTAGGTCAGGAAACCACCCGAAGTGGGGAAAGGCTTGCGCTGCGGGAGCCTTTGACTTGTATCACGAAGTTAACAATAGCTAGAATTTTTGAATGTATCTTGTATGTAATAGTGCTTTTTTATTCGCAATACCCTGTTCAATGGCTTTTGGAAACATCAATTTTTTTTTTTTTTAAATGAGTTTTATTTGTTGCACGTAGCCTCGAACTCGAAGCTCGAACCAAGCGGTGCTCAACAAGAATAATAAGAAAATAGAGTCTACAGAGTGAAACCCCTTAATTGTCCTCATAAAACTGTATTTTGCTGCCAAACTTTTTTTAAATTCCGGTGCGGGTTTTCTTTTTCAATTCGTTAATTCTGATCACAAATCGACCTGTTTCATCTACTTTGCAGGATCTGACTATATAAAGTGTGTTGAGAATCCAAACCTCTCTTAAGCTCCCTTGGATTACTTTTCAAGGCACATCCAATGGTGCAAACAGAAACAGATGTTTTAAATAAACTCATTGAGCAATTTTTAAAAACACTAAATGTGGCTTTTGGCCAAAATGTTAAAAATTTACATATAAAGGTCTCACAAACAAAGTTTTAGGGGCTGCTTTGGACCAAGAGAAATCTTTTGATTCAACATATACCTTAGTAGTAGTCTTCATTTTTGCGTTCAAAAACGCGATCAATTGATTTTCGATGAAAAGTATGAGGGGTACCTCATGCTTTTTGATGGATTTTTGACGATGTTTTTTTTTTGCCCTCAAAAAGTTGAGCGAAGGTGTCAGTAAGTTAGTGCTAGATAAAAGCAATTGTTTGCTGCTATTCTGAAGGTCTAAA
This sequence comes from Mucor ambiguus, assembly GCA_000950595.1. Classification (NCBI taxonomy): domain Eukaryota; kingdom Fungi; phylum Mucoromycota; class Mucoromycetes; order Mucorales; family Mucoraceae; genus Mucor; species Mucor ambiguus. The sequence goes on along the minus strand of DF836329.1, from coordinate 99,934 downwards.
ACAGCTTTTAGCGTGAGACATTAGGTCTCAAACGTATTCAAATTTCGCTGTATTTTGCAGTTAGAGGTAAGGCAACATCATCTGATAGATAGCTTCTTGTTCGGCATGGCCATGAATGACTTTAGCTTCAACTGCATTGGAAGTGCCATTGTTATTGGCTTTACTGTCAACGGCATCGCCTTCATTTTCGTTTTTGAAGGAGTCATTTGTAGCAATGTCGAGTAACATATTCGCATGGCCGAGTACCTTTATTGTTGTCTCAACTGCTACCGTTGACTGGATCGTTGAGGCTCTGAATTCTCGCTCGAAGAAAGCGGCGAAGACATTATGATCATTAACCCACTCCAGGGATCCTTCTTGCGTGTTTTAATACAATCACTATTGCGCATATGAAGCAGACGCAAGACAAAGGCTTATAGTTCTGGTTCCCAATTAGGGCTGTTAAAGTGAATTTTAAGGACAATTGCGATCTTCCATGGTAATAGCGCAGTGTAGTAAGAACAATAAGTTACGGGATCAAAAACGCTATTTATAGTGGCTCTGGCAATCCTCGAAAATAAGCTGGACAATACACACTATACGACTCGTAACTTTATTTTTAAGCTGTAAAAATCGGCTATAAGCCCTGTTCCAGTTGTAAACTACAAGGATATATTTCTGCTTAAATGAGCATTCTGTTGAGAACAATTTGACCAGCCTTTTGAAATAGCTTAACCACTATTTTGAAATAAGTTGACCAGAATTCTGAGCATAAATGAAGAACCTTTGTAATCAATTTGACCAGAAGTTGGTTAATTTATTTCAAAATAGTGGTTAAACGATTTCAAAAAATCGGTA